>CAUYQU010083379.1:0-136284 GCA_963574635.1 Cheracebus regulus
TGGTGGTGTGTGCCTGTAGTCCCAGGTACTCGGGAGGCTGAGGCAGGAGAATTGCTTCAAACCAGAAAACGGAAGTCGCAGTGAGCTGGGATCACATCACTGCACTCCAGCCTGGCGACAGAGCGACACTCTGTCTCAAAAAAAAAAAAAAAATCTCTTTTGCTCTATGAAGCCTTTCTTCATTTTGAGTTGATGAAAAGAAGACCAATTGCCTCTTAAACTTCAGCTATTTCAGTGTGATTCAAGGTGGCTTTTCCGGGGCCTAGACAATCCAGAAGTTCTCCTCCCTCAGCCCTGTCATGCCAAACCAAGACGCTTTCTCCTTATCTATATCTGTTGTAATAAGAGTTCTCCCTGCGTGCGTGTGTGTGTGTGTGTGCACGTGTGCATGCATGTATTCCTGGAACCCTGGTTCCTCTATGCTGGTGACCAGCTTCCATTTTTATACATAATACTTTTTGGAATTCTCCTTGCCATGACTGGTTCTAATAACAGAAGTATCCCCTCTTATCACCCTCTGTGGATTGAATTCCAAAAAGTCAGAGAAAGAATGGAAACGGCCTGCCAGATGACGACTCATGAGCAGAAGAGGTGACCGGATGGGTGCAGGGGGCACACATTTTAGGGCACACTCAGCTGCACGGTGCCCCCCAGGACTTAGCTCCACGGCCAGCATGTCTTCTACAGACAGACCGCTCTCTCTCAGGCACGCTGACATCTGGCCTATGCACCTGCCTTGGGCTCTGGCCCCGAGTATCCCAGGGATCCCGCCACGCCAGGCTGAGGGAGGCGACACAAAGCAGTCCCTTCAGTGCTTACCCCGTGAAGCTCTCCAGTGAAAAACCGCGGGGAGAAGATGGATGTAGCAGGTGGACTGGATATTTCGAGAATACTTACAAACAGGTTTCATTTATCTTGTCGTGCCGTTCCTGCCTTCTTTTTGCCATGAATAACAGAGTGTTCTGTGCTTAGCTGAAAATGCTACTCCTAAAATTGTGTTCAAGCTTAGGTGGACTAAGCAGCCACGTGCTCCAAGGCTGAAAGACAGAACAGCAATGATGGGGCCACTAACCGATGGACGGGACCGTCATGGGCCGCGACCTCTGGGGACCAGCGCTGCTACGGGGAAACCTTCGGCCCATGTGATCCACCCGTCCTGCAGAGGCTGGGTTCCCTAAAATCTAAAGACAAAAGAATAACAAAGTCATAAGTCTCACCAGCATTGTGAACTGAAGAGTTCAGTTAGCCAAATCAAGTGGGTTGAGAAGCAGAATCTCTAAAGGCAACTAAACTTAGCTTTTAACTGAAAGGTTAGCTGAAGGCCTGGGAGAGAACAAAGCCGTGCACCAGCGCCTGCAGTCTACTCGGAGCCACTGCTAGGCGCATGGTGGGCGAGGGCAAAAATCACGCCTTGGGGGGTCTCTTTTGGTTGCTGCTGGGAGTGCTCAAGACACATTTTGGACCAAAGAGACAGTGGCTTGAATACGGCTCGCCCCACCCCGGCACCTCGTAGCGCTCGAGCCATCCCTGGTCTCCACGTGCCCCCAAAGCGTTCACAAAAGTGGGCAAAACGCTGCAGTTCCACCTGTCCTGCTGGGATAAAAGTTGTGAGGTTTCAAAAAACTCCAAGATGGAAGTTTCTACATTTTATCAGCTGCAAAACTCAACATTCTACTCCGAATCCAAAGATGCTGTAACATTCTAGGACTCAGACGGGTCTCCTTTCTGGCTAAACCCACTTTTAGATGAAGGTTAGGACTGACTAAGGAGAATCGCAGCAAAACCTCCAGCTCGCTAGTGAGTCAGTGGAGTGAGGAAGTTCTCAGGAACACAGGCGTGGACGGTGGGAAGGGCGCTGGGGAGGATGCATGCCTGCCGCGGGGCCTGCTGCGGGGAGGGGCGGCTGCGGGCTGCGGTGGGCGGGCAGGCCAGCGGGTGGGTCACGGAGCATGGATGGTGTGCCTCTGCTGGGTGGGCCCATCGCCAGCACACGGGGTCAGACCCGAGGCCTGGCGCCATGCGGATGGCTCACCTGTGTTTTCAATGAAAAGGTCAGCATGACGGGAGCAAATGTTCTGAAAAGAGGACACAATATAGAGATGAATGAAGCCTTCAATGAATGCCTACACTCAAAACCAACGGCACGCCCGGACGGCAGGGCAGAGCGAGGGGAGAAGGCTGATCACGGAAAACTGGTCCTGGAAACTGTGGGCGCAGAAAAGAAATGGGAAAAAAAACAAAAACCTAGGAAACGATGTGCAAAAAAAAAAAAAAAATAGACTTCTTTAGTCATTGTTCTCTTTTTTTGGTTATGGATGAAGGCCAAAAGCAATGAAAAAACTCCAAAACAACGAGGAAAAAAACCCTGGACAATGCAGTCATCAGTCAATCCCTGAGGATCACTGTGAACACATACATGTTGCCAAACTTCCAGATAATCACAGTTCAGCTAACCCTTAATTAAAATTTAGATTCAGTTGTCCTTTAATTCAAGCAGCCATACTCATTACTGATTCTGGGGGGTGGAAATCATTACGCTAAGCAAAGTAAAGAAATCTTCAGCGTGGTCAAAAGGTTGGGAAGCAAACGGGACTTGAGAAATCAAAAATGCAGGGAAAACGAAAGACAGCCAGCAGCAGAGTCCCCGGGATGGACACCAGAGCAAATGGAAAACCAATGAGAGAATGGAACGGATTGGTTGGGCAAGTGGCTGTGAAAAGGAGGTTACGTCACACACCGGGGGGCCTTGTGCGACTCTGGGAGGTGGCTTTGCGTGTTGGGCAGCTGCCCTACTGTCGGGCATGGTTATGCTTTTCTTCCAGACACCCCGAAAATCCTGGTGCTCGGTGGGCTCGCCCCAGCTGTGCTTCCTGGGGGGCAGCCTCTCCGGGCTGGGCTGGGAGGGGTCGTTGCTCCTGAGGACGCCACCAGGGCCCACCTGCTCCCCAAAGTCCTCCTCGACGCTGTTCTGCCGGGTCAGCGTCCGCCGCCGGGCCAGCAGCGGCCTCAGGGCCCTCCTGCAGGGACAGTGGCTGTGGCCGGGGCTGCACATGGCCACGGTGTTTCCAAAACCAAACCTTGACTCCTCCTCTTCACTGCCACAGTCCAGGCCGCTGTCCGGGCTCCGGGTGGCCGAGCGGCTGAACCGACAGCCCCTGTCTTCCAGAAGGAAGTCCTCCACGTGGGGGACGGCCCCCAAGCCCCTGTGCTTCACGGGGAACCAGGATCCCCGAGGGGCCTCGTCGCCCTGATAGGGCCGGCTGGGCCTGGGCTCTCTGGCCAGCCCCATCCTGGCCCTGGGGGCCGGCCCCGCACCCTGCTTGTGCAGCAGCCCACAGCACTCCCCGTCCTCTTCTGCTACTTCTGGGATACTGAAAAGTCTCTTCCTGTGCTGGGGCTGGTGGGGAAACTCGGGCTGCTCCCAGAAAGTGCCTTCAGAGGTCCTATGCTCAGTGCACTCCTGACGGGGGTGGTGTGTCAAGAGCAGGTGCGGGAAAGACAGTGTGTGGCCAGCATGAAGTGGGGGCCGGGGGAGGAAAGAAAATACAGACAGAATTAGTCCTGGAGGCAGCAAGGGGGGAAGCATGCGTCCACTCGGGCCGGGGCATGCCATGGAGGGCTCTGGAATGAAGACAGAATGGGTCAGGGGCTGGCGTGGGGTGGAGGCCGAGTGAGGGCACACGCAGAGCTAGCAGGCCGGGCAGGAGCCAGCGCCATGCATCCAGCCAAGGAGAGGGCAGGTCAGATGCCGGCAGTGCCACTGCTGTGGGGGTGGGTGTGGCCACAGTGCCAGGGGAGACTGCCCACGGCTACATCCTCAGAAACCCTGACGGCAGCTGCCACTGCAGGCTGAGCATGAGCAGAGACAGTCCACCAGACAGGGAGCCTGGCTGCCCCATCCACCCACTGGGCCTGATTCCCTGCCAGTGCTCAGCACCTTCTGCAGGCCTTTCTGGTTAGGCCGACATGTCACCTTTCTCCCTGCTAAGATACAACCTGCATGAAACCACGCCATCCCCGGTTCTGCCACCAGCGCCCGCACACCGCTGTGCAGAGTGTGTCAGCAAAGGACTGGGGTCTGCCTGTCTCCTCCGCATCCCACATTTTGGGGCCCCTGAGAGCCACACCTGAGCCACCATGGTCTCTAGCGGGCAGCATGGAGCTGGCCACACTGGGAGCTGCTTCACCAGTGTCCATGGCTCTTCTATGGCCTGTCTGCATGTCATCACTCTGCCAGGAACAGCCCTCAACTCACCCTCTACCTGAAGAGTGTGTTCTCATGATGAAGGACTCATGACTGGTCTTTCCTTTTAAGGGGCTTGGCTGATCGCCAGGCAAAGTGTGTCCCTGGCTCCTGGCCATTGGCCCTGGGGATGCTCAGTAGAGATGAGCCGCGTGGGCGCAGAACAGGGCGGCCTGTCTGTCCCTCCCCTGGCCATGGGCCCCTTGAGCTCAGGACCATGCGGAATTTGCCTAATGCAGGGCCTGCCGCGGCCCTGGGGCTTGCCACGAGCCGGCTGAGGAGGCACCGGGTGCACAGGCTGCAGCTGCCGGCTCCCTCCCTTCACTTCCTGCAGGTTCGGGGGAACATGAGCTAATACTGGAGCGAATAAGGATGCCGAAAACAAACCATCCTCGGAGTACAGGAATGGTAACCCCGGGCACTTCCCCAGGCAGGCGGGATGAGGGAACCGGGCCAGCAGGGGCCGAATGAACACATGCCATGCCCATCAGGGCGGAGTTCTGCCACAGCTCCCCACTGCCAAACATGTGCCCGAGTGGCCACAGCTCCGTGATGACCCACGATCCTCTAAAGAGAATCCAGAAATCCAGACCAGCCTACGTGATTTCTAAAAACTGACAGCACCCTGTGGCTGGGAGAGGGAGGCTGCTACCATCCTGGCCAAGCCCCAGCCCCAGTGATCCCTGAGTTGCTAAGAGGTGAGTGGGTGGGGCTGTGTCTGTTGGGGTGGGTGATGTTCTGCCCAGCGGCTTTATGACGAACTCGCTTGACCCTGGGCAACCTCCTGAGAAGGTAACATGATTTCTCTACTAAGCAGTTTCCACAAAGCCTCATCCTGGCTCTTCCTCTGTCAAAAGGAGGGGCGTCAGGGACATGGGAAACCAGCCGGCCCGACTCATGGGTACTTTCTGGGTGCTCCTGGCTATGGAGCACACAGAGAGGCCACGGAACAGACTGGACCACTCTGGAAAGGCCAGTGTGAACCGGCTGCGGGTGTCCCCAGGAGCAGGCAGGGTGGAGTGCGGGGCTGTGCGTGCTGCGCCATGCAGGGTTTGCATAAGATCTGGCATGTTCTTTGGTGACAGGACATCCCCAAGGCCCCGCCAGGGCCGCTGCCGGAGAACATAAGTCAGTCTTCTCTATGCGAGTAGGCACCAAGCCAGTAGGCCAGATTTGGATGAGCCTTCTGTCCGCCATTGAGAATGCACGCCCTGAGTTCCTGGAGAAAGCCGGGCCGGGAGGCTTCGCCCGGGGGTCTTCCTCACCAAGGCCTGTCTCATTTGGAAAACCACAAAGCTCCTACCAATGGCTTGCCCTTTGTCAGTCTGCCGTGAGGTTGGGACCTGCAGTGGGCACCCCTCAGCCTTGTACAGGGCCCGGTGCCCGGAACTGGTCACCCCACACTGAGGAGTTGGAGCACACCGCCCAGCAATCACAGCAGCAGCGGCCAAGTCTCCCAGAGGCCAGGACTGAGGGGAAGCCACATGGAGGGGAAACCTACCCTCCTTGAGCTCAATGTTCCTGCAGGTGACCTCCCATCAACCCCTGGCTGATGGTCTCTGCCAGAGCAGAAGGGAGGGGTGCTTGGGTCTAGCGAAGGTGGTCTGAGCAGGTGCATGGAGCCTCCAGCCTGTCTGTGAGGCTGGCATGATCGGAAGCGGGCCAGCCCTTCATCCATGCCCATCTCCTCCGACCTCACTGTGCTTGACTCCCGCCCACCACCCAGCAGGGTCCACCAGAGTCCCTCCTCTAAGGAACTCCCTGCTGACCACACCATCCTGGCCTCCACCTCAGACTTAGAGGCTGATTTGTACACTCTCAGCTGCAGATTTTCTCAAGATGAGACTTAAGGCTGCAGGGGGTAGGGGGGTCTTCTTTGTTCTATTCTTCCCACTCCAGTTCCTGGCACAGAGCTAATGCCCCCTGGAGGCTGCCAAATGGATCTCCCTAAACTCCTTTACCCAGACCTTTTGGCAAAGAGCAAGACAGGAGTGGCGGTAATTCCCAAATGCAGATTCAATAGTGAGAAGGAAGCGAATCCAAATCCGAGGGCTGCTGGTTGCAGGGCAAGGCCCCTCTGGAGCCAGCCTCACCAGCCCCAGCAAAGGGACACGGATGGAGCTACTCTGGGGACAGTGCGCAGTGCAGCCCCCCGCCCCCACCGCTCACCTTAAGGGCATTGTGGGATGTGCCGCTGGGCCGCCTTCTTCCCCCGTCTTCCAGCTGCATTTCGGAATACAGCTCCTCCTCGTCCTCCTCCATGATGTCTGAGAGGTCAGACCCCCGGCTGCTCTCCGTGTGGTACTCGTCTCCATGGCAACAGTGGGGCTGGGGGCCAAGAAGAGGGGCGACTGAGGGGGTGGCTCCTCCCGTATCCTAGAGGAGCCCAGGCCAAGCTCGCCAGCCCTGTGCCTGCTGCACTGACACGTGGGGTTCACAGGATTAGAGACGGGCATGGAATGTGTGCTTCTCGTTCTGGAAGGTGAGGCTGGCAAGAGGACATACGTACCCTCTCTGTTGAGATGGCAGAGATGGGGAAAGCACAGGTCTCCCAGCTCCAACAGGCGCAGAAAAGCCTGAGCTCTGGACAGGTCAGAAAACCCCGTCCTGGGGCTGATAAGACACGTGGGCAGAATGATCCATTTCTGGGCACCCTCAGCTTCTCCAGCTTATTGGCTGAACAAAGGCTCCACACTCTGGTGACAATGGGGATCAGGACCCAGCAGGTGCACACAGGATCCAGCATTGTGTGAGGGGGCCAGGGTGGTGGTAAAGGGGGGTGTATATGCATCAGTAAAAGGCACTTTGGTTTTAACACATGCCACGTTGCCTGACACACATGCACAGAGACTTTGGCAGACAGCCCGGCCTGGCAGGAGGTGGAGCCACCGTATAGTCTGTGTGCTCCTCCAGCCCCAGCCCAGCCTCGGCTCCAGATGAAGGTTGTGCAGATAGCAGGGCCTCCGGGTGGAGGCTGGCGGCAGCATCTTTAGATGAGAGGCTACCTCGTAACAAGCCAGCTTGGAGATGGCGACAGCCCTGGTGGACTCTCATTATTTTATGTATACAGGGAAACTGAGGCCCACAGAACTGAGAAATTTGTCCATGATGACGCAGATGGTCTTCTAACAGAGCTGGAATTAGACTGAAATGAAGCCTGAAGAATACCTGTTCCCAGCCCTTTCCAATGTGCCATGTCTTCCCCACCTGTCCAGGAGGAATCTGCCTTCCCTGACCTCTGCTCAGGTTTTAAACCCAAAGAAAAGGCTGGAGCACTTTGTGTGGGACCCATACCCCCACTGGATTTTGAGATCAGTATCCTGGTGCCAGCAGCAGCAGCCGGGTTTCCACTCACAGAGAAAGCGCCCTGTCACGTGGTAATGGTGTTTAAAGTGAAATAAGTAAAGCTTCAACAACTCAAACCACACGCTGTGATGTGCTCAGATTTATGAATGCAATACACCATAAGGACATTCTGCTTTTGCTACATGGTGTTAAGAACAGCTGATTTTGCTGGTGGGTGGCCAGATGAAGGTATTCAATAGCATTCTGTGACATATTTGTTTAAACAATACTCTAGTATCAGTTACTAACCTAGACAAAGATGTGTCTGTGCTGGCGTGATGGTCAGTCCCTGGCCTGCTGAGGCGGCTATGCAGGTGGAAGGCTCCCCTGCCCCAAGTCTACGAGAGGGAGGCTGGGAAGCACCCCGGCCGGGCGGCCTGCAGCGCTGCGTCAGCCCTGACGCTTCTGACCAGGCACCAAGTGGAAGGCATGAAGCAAGCAGGGTTTACATGGATAAACGAAGATGGGACTGCATCTCACGAGGCCCCCCAAGGCCCCCAGGCAGGGACTTCCTGTGCCACAGCACAATCTCACTTTATTCAACCCAGCAAAGAGCTAGGGGCCAACTCTTGGGACGGAAGGGAGTGTCTGGCACTAGCCAGATGCTGGAGGTCAGCCCTCCCCACTCCTGGACTGGTATTCTAAGCAGAGGTAGCCAGCGTTTCCGTGAGATGTCCAGTGACTGGCCAAAGGCGCTCAGCCAGTAAATGATGGCTGGGCCCGCCTCTGCTGACAAAGAACATGGCCTCCGAACTCCACCGAGCAGGTGCCTCCTTGGGGTACACAGGGCCATGTCCAGTCCTCAGTGGAGAATGCTGGCAGGCAGCTGTCCGTGGGGACAGGGGACGTGCTGAGCCCACATCCAGCAGAGGTCCGTGGCTATAAATTTCACTTACGCAACTGAGGCAGAGCCTCCCAGAGACAGGGTTTTGATCGTCACTGCAGCAAGCTTCAGTCTTGCCACTCAGCGAACCCCCTCTTCTTCCCCAAATGAAAAATCGCAAATTCCTCTTAAAAGCCTCTTTCCTGAGATTTAATAAGGGTGGAGACTTTTGGTTACATGCGGAGTGGGTTCTGGGGGCCTCGTGTTCAGTATGGGCGTGCTGATTAACTTGACTGGGACAGTCTTCTTTTTATGTAGTCTCACCCTGTTGCCCAGGCTGGAGTGTGGTGTCGTGATCTCAGTTCAGTGAAACCACTACCTCCCAGGTACGAGCCATCCTCATGCCTTAGCCTCCCGAGTAGCTGAGATTACAGGCACCCACCTCCATGCCCAGCTAACTTTTGTATTTTTAGTGGGGACAGTGTTTCACCATGTTGGCCAGGCTGGACTTGATCTCCTGACCTCAAGCAATCCACCCGCCTTGGCCTCCCAAAGTGCTGGGAATACAGGCATGTGCCACCACACCTGGCCATGTGTGACAGTCTTTACACAATATGTACCCACATCCAGTCATCAAGACCTACACCTGGTCAGTGAAATACTTTTAAACATAGATAACTGAAGATACTATTTATGGATATAGTAAGCATTTCTCATTGTGGACTTACAAAAATATATTTGCAATACTAGAAGAATGGAGGTGATTTTTTCAGAGCAAATGTGCCAGCTACCTCAGCCTTCCTTCTCTCATTCATTCATTTGACAATTATTCATTGAGCACCTATTATGTGTGAAATGCTAGAGATACCATACTCAACTGAAAGTGGCGGCTTCCACCAGCTAGAATGTCAGTGACTCTGAGCAGATGGGACAGCGCCGGGGGTACGGGAGCACGTGACGGGGGGGCAGTGTGGGGAAGCCAGCAGTCAGGGAATGCTTCCGGTAAAGCCGGCGGTCTGTGCACCAGCTCAGCTTCAGCCACCCCTACCCACATCGTGATGCGTCACCCAGCCAGACGCCATCTGCATTCTTCGAATTGAATCAATATTTAATGTTACTTTTAAAGAAAATGTCTCAACTGTAAATGAAAAACAAGTATCGCTTGTCACATAAATGAATGCAACATAAAACAATGCTGCTAAATATTAATGCTTTTTAAATTTTAATAGAAACAGACCTGTTTGCTCTGTTAAAAAAGAAAGCAAGCGGGGAAACATGGAAACAGCGTGCTTGGCCAAGCAGACCTCCTCTGCGGTCTCATCAGAGGGACCGAGAGGCACTCAGAAGCTCAGAGTTGTGTTTCTGCTGCCGTGTTTCTACTCTTATCTAGAAAAGTCATCTCTTGTGGCAGGTGTGGTCATCCAGAGCTGACCATCAGCAGTGGTGGCCACCAGCCACGTGTGACTGTTTACATGTAAACTAATCTGTAACTAACTTTATAGAAGTAAAAATTCAGGGCCTCGGTCACACCTGCCACATGTCAAGGGCTCCGTGGCCACCTGGGGCCATGTCTGCCCTAAGACAGTGCTGAATGCTGATCTCAAAACCCAACGGGGATGTGGGTCCCACACAGAGGACAAGTGCCCCAGCCTTTTCTCTGGGTTTAAAAGCTGAGCAGAGGTCAGGGAATGTAATGACTCACTCCTGGATAGGTAAAGAAAACACGGCATGTTGGAAAAAGCATGGAAGCAGGTATTCTCCAGGCCTCCATTCTCATGTCACTCCAGCTCTGTTAGAACGCCATCTGCATAATCATGGACAAAAGTTCTTAATTCTGCGGGCCTCAGTTTCTTGTAGACATAAAATGAGAGCTTACATTTACTGAGCACTTACTATGTGCTGGTTGTGTCTGGCGTGCCATCTAACACAAAAAGCTCCACAGAACCTATGCCGTGGTGGCCGGGGTCGCTGGCTCCACATCTGCTATGGACTAAGTTGTAATTCCCTGCCCTGCCCTGCCCCATTCAGACGTTGAAGCCTTAACCACCAGCGAGATTAAGATTAAATGACATCATGATGGCCGGACGTAATGCAGTTGAACTGTTTTCCTTATACAAAGAGGAAAGACGCCAGGGATGTAGAGAGAAGAGGCATCGGAGGGCTCAGGGAGGAGGCGCGGCCTCCTGGGAAACCAGCCCTGCGGGGCCTCGCGCCTGGGCTTCCAGCCCCCAGCACCGTGAGAAACACGCTTCTGATGTTTGAGCCACCTGATCTGTGGTACTGTGTGATGGCAGCCCCAGCAGACCAGTACAACAGTCAGCAGAAATCCGATTTCCTGAACTCATCCAGGGCCCAGCACCAAGAAAATGAATCATCTATGACCCAAGAGACCAAAACAAATCCCTCCTTCTCAGCTGAGATGGCCCCCAGGCTTAGGGAAATAAAAGGTAGCTGGGACCCAGGATTCGAGGCCCAGCTGGCACAGCAGCTGTGTAAACTCCTACACTGCAAGAAAACTCACACTCTTGCTAAACTCCTGAGCAACAGGCACTGTGGAGGAGGGGCTAACTCCTCCTAACTCTCCTTTACAACCCAGACCATGCAACTCCGACAGGGTGGAGAACCAGCCTCACACACTCTTTTTGGATAAGCGACTGTAGACATGACGCCGGTTTTGGCTTAAAGAGGCTGAGACCCATTTGGCTTAGGCGTTGAGAGCTGGGATTCACCTTCTGATGGAAGAGCCAATTTCACCTTGTTCTAACAGGAAAACCCTGCCCTCTAGTGCACATGGAGGATGCCATGGCTACATCTACTCACTGCACATGTGTGTGGCTCCCCTTGGAGGGAAGGGCAGCTTTTCCCCCAACCTGAATGGGTGTGACTCTGTAAGGTGGACTCTGTGAGGCATAAAAACCACCTGCCCTTCCCTCTTCAGAGAGTACCCTCAGCACACACCAGAGCCCCGTCTTCCTGCTCTGCAAGCTGATATCGCCAATAAGGCTCTCCTTTCTACCTCGGGGCCATCCCGATGGGCTTCTGGATGACACATCACTGATAAGCCATTTGCCAGAAGCCGGGCCCTGTCTGGTAGTGGCCACGTGACCTCAATCCAGTCAGGGAGATGTCATGGAAAGTCTGATTGATAGAAGTCTAGTTTCCATCCATCCCTTTTTTCCTTCTTGGGACACTCTCATAGGAGGGTGTGATTGTTAGAGCTACAGCAGCTACTCTGTAACCATGAGAGAAAGGCCAACAGAACGGAAGAGAGGAGACGAGACCCCTGACACAATGAGAGCCAGATTCACCTGGCAGCCTCCTCCTGCAGACCGCCCATGACGCGGGCAGCTAAGCATCCTCATCATCATAGCCACGATTAGTGGGGCATTCTGTTTCTGAATGGTTTTGATCTTCCAGATGAAGACCCTCATGGCTGGAGGGGTCAGGGGACTCGCCCGCTTGTGGTCTGTAACCAGCCAGGACGTACACCCAGGCCTGAGGGATGCCAGTCCCCACTCTGGGTGTGGGCTGCCTTGTGTGGGAGCGGATACAGAGGGCGCCGCGTGCCCTGCTATCTGCAGCATCTTCAAGCTCCCGAGAGTCAGCATTCCCCAGGCCCTGGGTTGTTCCCAGTCTCTCCTGTTGTCCAATTTTAGTTCTGTATAGCATTTCCACTAGAATATGCATGATCGGAAATTAGACGTGAACCCCAAACTGGCTGAAGTCTTCCTTACGAGCCCAGCTCCAAGGTTTTGCTGTTCTGAAGGACGAATGCTGACTGTGCTACTTTTGTCTCCCATGATGCCTCCCTGGCACACAGATGTCCAGCAAACCTCTGCCCAGTTAACGGAGGTGAGTAAGTGAATGGCAGGTTCTGCCTGAACTGAGACCGGGGGCTACCCACAGCCTCACCCCACCCAGACCCGCGAAACCGCCACCATGACCAGATACCAGGATGGTGCCGGGGGAGGGGGGAGGCCCTGCATTTAGGCTTTTTAAATTGTCCCCAATGAGGATACGTGCACAGGCATCATTCAGCCTAAACTTTAGGAAACTAGCGTGACTCGAGACCACAGCTGGGCGTCTCCCTCTCAGGGACCCAGGGATAGCGGGGAAGGTGCCCATATCTCTTGATCTCTACGGGGCCCACTCCCAGCCTGTGCCCACCAGGAGGATGGTGTGGGCCCAGCCCGCACTCACCTGCTTGCCGAGTTCAGAGCCTTTCAGGAAGTCGTCCACCGAGGCGCCCCTCCTCTTGAAGTCAGGGGAGTCATAGGCATCCTCCTCGTCAGAGGCAGCGTACTGGCCCATGCTGCTTCTCTCTAGGAAGACGCTCCTTTTCTCTAACTTGGAAAGAGAAGGGAGGCGCGCGGGTGAGCTGGGGCTCTCGGGAGGGGCCGCCGTCAGCCATGCTCGGCCCCACCTGCACTCGCCAAACCTTCAGCCCCCTCAGAGCCTGGGCAGGCACCCCCACACACAATGCTCTGGGCCCAGCTCTGCTCGCCTCTCCCTGCCGCATAACCCCCACACCCACCAGAATCTTTTTCTTTTTGAGTTGGAGTCTCACTCTGTCACCCAGGCTGGAGTACAGTGGCATGATCATAGCTCACTGCAACCTCGCCTCCTGGGTTCAAGTGATTCTCCTGCCTCAGCCTCTCAAACAGCTGGAATTACAGCTGCCCGCCACCACGCCTAGCTAATTTTTGTATTTTTAGTAGAGACAGGGTTTCACTGTGTTGGCCAAGCTGGTCTCAAACTGATCACCTGAGCTCAGGTGATCTGCCCACCTCAGCCTCCCAAAGTGCTGGGATTACAGGCATGAGCCACTGCGCCCAGCCTTTTTTTAACCTTTGAGGTAACATTTGGATACAGATGACACCTCACTCCCTCCACTGGTCCCCTTTGCCTGGCTTTTGTTAATACTTTGATCAATTCACATTTGTCTGAAGCACAGGACTTGGAAGTGTCTGCTTTCTTTCCTGTCCCAGGCTTCTGTGCCCTCACAGCCTTCTCAGGGACCTGGGATGGGAATGGAGCATAGCCCACAGGGCAGCCGCCGCCCCGTTCTGCCCAGGGCCTCCCTAGAAGCACCATCTCCCTAGCTCGGGCCTGGGCTCCTGCCCCGTGAGCCAGTCAGAGCCACAGTGAACTCACTCATTCTGAAGGGTTTCCTTTATATAAAGGCCACACATCCATGTCTGATGTTTTTATTAGTGGCCAATGTTGAATGAATTAGGGAATTTCACAGAAGAGTCGGGATTTCCAGTTTTTCAAGAGGTGCCGAGGCGCTGCCAGGGAAGGCCTGCTCAGGAGGACAGAGCGGGGGCGGGAGGGTCCTCTCTGTCCTCCTAGATACACCTGGGCTGCTCAGCACTGACCTCCCAGGGTGTGTGCCATGACTCGTTTCCCTGACCGGGCGCCCAGCCCAGAGGCAGGCTCACAGGAGGATGGTGTAGGGTCCCGTGAGACCTACAGGCCGCTGACCCAGCATGGGGAGGGCCCTGACCAGGGGAAACTGCTCCACACACCAGGAGAGACATGAGTGGGCTCTGGGTGGGGGTGCGGGCACGCAGTCTGGCTCCCAGCCCCAGGTCAACTCCCCCTGCACTGCATGGAGGCATTCCTCTGCCTCTACAGGCAATTTCTCTGAAATGCACGTTCCGCTGCCTGTATCACCGGAAACACAGCCCTAGCACCATCCAAATGCTCTCTCCTGGACCCAGCAAAGTTGGATTGTTGCAAATATGTACACAGGTACCTGTACACCCATATGCGTTTCTACACCTAAGTATAGATGCATACACGAGGATGCATATAGACACGTCTACCTGTGGGTGTTCCATATATGCATATGCACTTGAGTGAGTGATGTGTGTATAGATTTACAGGCACACACACACACACTGTAGCCCGGACTCTGAAGCCAGCAAAACTAGGAAGCACCCAATTCAGGAAGGTGGGTCCCAGCCGACTCCACCAGGCAACTCAGATCCCTTGGCACACACTAAGACCCACGTCTGGATGTTTCTGAGCCCACCCTCTAAGCCAGATAGGCACCTCGCATTTCCTTAGTTATAGTTATCTGGCTACTTATTGGGTCTCCAACTCCTGAGCTCAGGTGATCTGCCTGCCTCAGCCTCCCAAAGTGCTGAGAGTACAGTAAATAAAAAACGGCGTTTAACTCAGGAGCAGGCACAAGACAGAGTCCACCAGCAAAGCTGTGGGATGAACATGGCCTCCCTCCCCACAAGCTCCCTCTACGAGCTGCGGAGATGACGGGGCCGTCCCACAGGGCTGGGGGACTCAGGAGCCACTGAGGCGGGAACCCGGCCTTACCCTGCTGCTCTCAGCCACCCTCTGTGCAGCCTCCCGGGCCATGGCCTTGGCGACCGTGGTGGACACGGGGGTGCCCTGTGGCTGCGGCAGGATGCGACTGGGCGAGGGCGACCTCCTTCCGGGGCCCGCGGGCGGCTCCAGCGTGTGCCCATGCACAGGGCCAGGTGCGCGGCTCTGCTCCCAGGCCTCGTCCATCCTGGTGTGGGGACCCAGGTGCTCATCTTTGGTATCGGGGACTCCAGCACTTGCTAATGGCTTCGACAGGGGTGCAGATCTCGGGTGGGGGGTAGGAGGCACCAGGAGCTCGGGGGGAACGGTGGCGACGGCGGAGTCCATGGACTCGCCCTGGGCAGAGAAGGTCCGCACGGTCACGCCCTTGGCCTCCAAGCTCCGCAGTCGCACGAGCTCCACGGCTGTGCTGTCTGCCGTGGGGAAGATGACTTCAGCCACCTGTGGACAGACAGAGCTGGCTCACCGGGTGCCCGAGATGAGCCCTGCAGTCCTGCGTGGGGAGCCGGCCAGTCCTCAGGCCAGATGCCCAGTGCAAAGGTTCGTACCTAGTGACCCCAACTCCAACAACCCCGCCAGGTATGAAAGCCCCAGGAAGGGGTCGGGGGCAGGTTCAGAGACCTCAGGCCCCAGGTCCCAGGCCCCAACAGTGGTAGGAGTTCCCGTGAGGCCAGTGATGTCAACCATTTATCTCCCATCCTCTGGACCCATTCTGAGTAGATGCGAGGACCAGAGAGTGGAGTAGTGTCGGGTTTATTCCTGCCACAGCTGGAAGGAACATAGGGGCTCAGGCAGAGGCCAACGTGCCCTGCTGGGACAGGGCAGGGCCGAGGGCTCCCCTGCAGGGGCCGGGCCACACTGGGGCTTCCCCCTCAGAGCACGGGAGTCCGCAGGAGGGGGTCAGGCAGGTGCACTGCCCCTTTTCCAAGTCACCCCGGCTCCTGCGGGCGCAGCTGGAGAGGCTGAGGAGCAGCTGTTTTCCCAAGCCCTCCCCAAGTGGCAACGCTCCTGCTTCACACCAGGCAGGGGTGGGGCTGGTGTCCTTGGTTCCCCACACCAGGTACCAGAGAAATACCCATTTCTTGGAGTCAAGGCCTGGTCACCTGTTAAGGTGCAGACCCTGCAGTATTCAAGGAGGGACGTGCCTTCGGCCATGAGTAGCATCTTGCTAAGGCTCGGTTTGTTGAAATTAATAAGCCAGTCATCAGTCAAGAAGGTTCTGATACTGGAGGCCGCTCTCCTGCATTTGTAATACCCAGGGCAGAGGAGGAGTGAGGGGAGGGAGGTAGCAGGAATGCGGGAAATGAGGAAGGGGCCCTGGGGCGGGGTGGGTGGTGCTTCACACCCGCTGCTGGAGTCCGGGCTGAGCGTGCCTCCAGTGATCACCGCTGGAAGAGCGGGCCCTGCCTTCTCCACTGGGCAAATATCAGGCCAGTCCCCACTGCGTTAGCGCCTAACAAGGCCCCCCCGCCCAACAAAACTCACCCTCTGCCCTTTGGCGTACACGCCGTAGCCGGTAACATTTGCTCCGTTGGACAGCCCGGTGGGTGTCAGCACGGGTGGTTTCCAGGAGACCCGGATGGTGGCCGGGGTCGCCCCAGCCTGGACAGTGACATCTTGTGGGGGTGCTGGGGGGCCTGGGAGGGACAGAAGGGAATGGAGGCGTTCAGGGCCTGGCCCTGGCGGGTGAGCCGTGACTGGCTCTGCCCATCTCACCTGGAAATGAGAGCATTCGGTAAACTCACCAGGGAAAAAGGACACAGTGTTGAAACAAATCAGAAACTGGTGAGGCGGGAGGGTGGGGGCGGGGTCCAGTCACCAGGACATGCAGGGGCACTTCTCCTTCAAATTCGGCACTTAGTCACCATCTTCTAGAGTACAAACATCTTTCCCGCTCTCAGCCTGTGCGACTCGACAGAGCTACCTCTGCCCAGGGGTCTCAGGCCTGGCCAGGCAGCTACACGATTAGCTCAGAGTGGGGCTAACAAGATGCTGGCTTGTCGCAGGTGAAATGAAGAGAGATCTTGGCCAGAAGCAAACGCCCAGCCCCTTGTGCTCTCACCTTTTCTTCTCCCCGTCCTCTCCCACTCCCCTCTGCCTGGACCTCATATGACCCATCTCACCACCCCAACAAACTGAGCAAAACGGAAAGATGAAGAGAGACCAGGTCTGATGACATCGGTGAGCCTGAGAATCCATTTCTGCGTGTTTGTGTACATGTGTGTGTAAATGTGTATATGTATGTGAATGTGTATGTGTGGAAATGTATGTATGTGTGTATGCATGAATATACTTGTGTATGTGTGTGTAGATGTGTATGTATGTATGGGTATAGATGTAAGTGTATGTGTGTATGTATGTATCTGTGTGTAGATGTACATGCCTGTGTGTGAATGTATGTGTATATGTGGGTGTGTATATGTGGGCACATGCATATGTGTGTATGTGGATGTATGTGCATATATGTGAATGTGTGTATGTGGGTATATGTGTGTATGTGTGTACGTGTGTGTATATGAGTTTTTGCATATATGTGTATATGTGGGTGTATGTGTACTTGTGTATGTGTATGTATTTGTGTATGTGGGTATATGTGAATGTGTGTATATGTGTGCATGTCTGTGTCTGTGGGTGAGTATGTGTATTTGCGCATGTAAGTGTGTGTATGTGTGTCTGTGGGGATATCTGTGTATGTGTATATGACATGTGGGTGTATGTGGGTGTGTCTGTGGATCTATGGGGGTGTATGTTTGTGCATGTGGGTGTATGTAGGTGTGTCTGTGGGGCTGTCTATGTGTATTTGTGCATGTGGGCATATGTGGGTGTGTGTATGTGGGTCTGTGGGGGGGGTGTGTATGTGTATATGTGCATGTGTGTATATGTGGGTGTCTGTGGGGGTGTCTGTGTATGTGTGCATGTGGGTGCATGTATGTGGGTCTGTGGGAATGTGTGTATTTGTGCATGTGGGTGTGTGTATGTGAGTCCACGGGTGTGTCTGTGGGGGGGTTGTGTATGTGTATATGTGCATGTGGGTGTATGTGAGTGTGTGGGGGGGTGTCTGTGTATGTGTACATGTGGGTTCATGTATGTGGGTCTGTGTGTGTATTTGTGCATATGGACGTGTGTGGGTGTGTGTATGTGGGTCTCTGGGGGGGGTGTGGGTGTGTATGTACATGGGGTGTGTGTGGGTGTGTATGTACGTGGTGTGTGTGAGTTTGTATGTACGTGGGGTGTGTGTGGGTGTGTATGTACGTGGTGTGTGTGAGTGTGTATGTACGTGGGGTGTGTGTGGGTGTGTATGTACGTGGGGTGTGTGTGTGTGTGTATGTGCATATAAGCATATCCGTATCTCCCACTAGCTCTGTTACCCTGAAGAACCCTGACTTTGCGCCAGCATCCCCAGGCATGGCTTACCCTGGCAGTCCCCAAGACTGGGGGGATGATACGTGGGGTGTGGTTGGACCGTGAATTCTGTGAAATGCTGACCTCTGTGTGATTGTCCCAACTACGCCCTCTTCCTGGAATGCACCACATCCCTCCAGTTTACTTCCCACTCTGAGATCTCGTTCCCAGTCACTGGGGGTCAGCCTGGGACCCACCTCTGTGCTAAGAGCCCCCTCCCCTACCTGACTCTGTCCATCTCAAAGTTAGCGTCCAGGGAGCCTTTCCTGACAGCCCCAAGAGATGCACCCTTTACCTCCCGAGTCCCCGCGGAGTGCCTGTGGCTGTTTCTTTTTCTTCACCCCCAGCGCTGACCGGAGGCATTGCGGGAGGTGTCAGTGAAAAGAGGGTGGCCTCATTATCCCAGCGTTCATGATGACCTCCCAGCAGGTGGGGAGAAATAAAATGTCACCGGGTAATACTGATGAACTGACCGTGCCTACGTTAGCTGCTACCCGGACGTGCTGTCCCCCCAAAGGCACATCTGTCCCACCTGCCCCGACACTGCTGCTCCGTCAGGCTCTAGCTGAACACAGGTTTCATGAATACCAGAGAGCACAGCAGAGGCTTCCAGAGGGGGGTACCCGCTGCCCAGTAACTCAGCAGCACGGGGCCCCGACGAGGAAGGGCAAGACGACCAAGGAAGTGCCCACACTCGCCCAACCCCCCATCTCCCCAGAAAAGGAAGGGAGCACGTCACACTCCCTGTTTGAGCAGAGAAAGCAGAAAAGGACCCTGGGGTTTCCATTGCTGCTGCACGCAGAACTGAAAATAGCTCCTGTGATGAAATCCAATTTCCTTTACACAAGCCACGTACGCGCACTACACAAAATTGAGAAGGACGAGACAGAATGATTCTGAGAGGCGTGTAGGCACTTCCAGGCACCATCCCACCCAATGAGTGTGTGTCTAGGGGTGCGTGTGACACGGAAGATGTGACCATGTCCCCCGGGAACTCGCTCCCTTCCTGCCTTTTGTAGGATGAGCTCCTTGATGAGGCCAGTGCTGAAACACTGTCAACTACATGGACCCTAACATGTTCCAAGGACTCTCGCCCCCTCCTCCCCACACACACACAAACTCACACTCTCACACACACTCACACTCATACACACATGCGCTCTGTGCTTCACGAGTGAGCTAAGGGATTTTTCCAGGGTCATGTTGTCAAAATGGGGGTTTCCACTTCTGCCCTCCCCACCTCCCCTCCCCTCTAGGAGGGTGACATCCTGGCGTTCTCACCCTGGGGGACCCACAGAAGGACATGGGGCTCACCTGCAGGCAACGTGGAGAACTCCACGAAGGCCTCCTTCTTTTCCCTCTGCTCCAGTGGGAGCTGCCATGGCATCTGGTGTGGCTTGGCCAGAACCTTCACCTTGTAGGCCATGTTTGGCCTGAGGTTGAAGAACTGGTACTTGTACCTGGCGGCCTTGACAATGTCGAACTCCTCCTCGTTGAGGAAGATGACATGGCTGTAGTTGCTGTTGGTGGGAAGCCAGGAGAGCTGGGCGGAGATCTGCGTGATGTTGTCCACCCGCAGATGGGAGGGGGCCACCACCACGTCCTTGCCCACCAGCAGCGTGCACTGCAGCTCGTCCGAGCTGCCCCTGCTGGTGACACACTGCACGGAGATCCGGTAGGTGCAGGCCGCCATGTTGAGCTTCTCGATGAGGGCCTTAGTTCTGCTCCCCAGCGTGAGGCTCATGCGCGTCTCCTTGTCCACCAGGACGTTGTAGCTGCTCACAGTTCCCCATCCCGGTGGCACCGCCGGGGGCTCCCAGCCCACAATGACACTTTTGGCGAGTTGTTTGATGAGGGTGATTTTTCTGGGGTAAGGCACAATGTCTTCTCCGATGTCGTCGATGTTCACGTCCAGCGTCCCGGCGCCGTTGTCAGTGGTGCCCGAGTCCATGTGGGTCGGGGAGTGGAGGTCCAGGATGTGCTCTCCCTGCAGGCCAATGCCGGAATGGTTGATGAAGTTCTGGTCCTGCTCACTCCCCAGTGTGCTTGCCAACCGAGACTCATTGTCCTGCACAAAGTCCACAAAGTTGGAGGGCACCAGGCCCCTCTGGCCATCCAGGAGCTCTCCTGTTGGGTACAAGGACAGAGTTATGGCCCAGCCAACACAGCAGGGACCCCAAGGCCCCCAGCATACGCCTGCTTCCCCCACCAGGACCCTAAGGCAGAGCAACGGGTTGCCCTGGGGCTCCCCTGCTGTTCCCAGGAGTCCACGCCAGGGCCAGCTCCACACCAGCCATCTAAGGAGCCAGCTCCTCCACCCCCATGGCCCAGTCTGGATTTCTCCATGATGCCTATGGCAACCCGAAACCAGCATGCTTGTGTATCAGTGTACGGACACTGACTAGCCCCTCAGCTCAGACAACACTCGGGAACAGCAGGGACCTCACGACTACTGAATACACAGCCCTCAGGTGACAGCTAGCCCACAACAGTGCACAGGAAATATCTGTTAGAAGGACAAGTCAGTCGACTCAGTGGCTTTTGGAGATTAAGAAAATAAACATCTTACTATGATTTTTGATTAACTATAAGAATGAAAAGGTGACTTCCTGTTCCCCTTGAAAAGCACTGGGCACATCCTTATCAATCCATGATGTATCCAGCTTGATGTGAAACAAAACTATCAATGTAGTGTTCAGATCACAAGTGGCAAAAAAAAAAAAAAATGTCAAAGTAGCTCTTGTGGCTGAGTGGACACAGTGGGGACAGCTGTTTTGTGAAAGTCTAACTTCCGTGTGCTCTCTTTGTTAGTAGGGCTCACAAGGCTGCTGACAGCAGAGGGCCAGAAAACGGAGAAGCGTTGAGAGGAGCTCAAGAGATGAGGCAGTTTGGGTGATCTTCCAGCACAGACTCAGAATGGACCATCTCCCCCAGTTCATCACAAGGCACCCATAGACCCACAGAGAGGGGCTGGGAAATGAACACTAGACTCTGCTCCCAAAAGACCCCCTGCCTCGGGGGAGCCTGTGATGTGCTGTGGCCCAGGGGAGGCCATGTCAGCCATTTAATTAGTCCTGGGTTCTAACAAAATAAAGGAGGAGGACGTGGATTCTGTTCCAAACCTCCACCTAGGGCGTGGGTCTTGCAGTAGCCAATCCTTTGCACTGAGGATATGCTATTAAAAAATCCTTAGTTTAGCACAGGAGGAGATGGTGGTGATGATTGGTGGTTGGTGGTGTTGGTGATAATGGCAGCGGCGGTGATGACGGTGGCGTTGGTGATAATGGTGGCGGCGGTGATGACGGTGGTGTTGGTGATAATGGTGGCGGTGGTGATGACGGTGGTAGTGGTGATAATGGTGGCGGTGATGACAGTCATGTTAATGATAATGCTGGTGGCGGTGATGATGACGGTGGTGTTGGTGACAATGGTGTTGGTGATAATGGTGGTGGTGATGACAGTGGTGATAATGGTGGTGATGGTGATAGCTACTATTTATTGAACAATTACTATGTGCTAAGCTCTGTCCTAAGGCCTTCATAGCTATTACCTCATTCATCCTCACAGATGCTCTGTGCAGTAGGTACTATTACTATCTTCATTCTATAGCACAGGAAGCTGAGGCACAAAGAGGTAAAGGACATTTCCTGCTGTCGCACAGACAATCGAGCCCTGAGTTTTGGTCCCTGCCTGCAAAGAGGCTTCTGGAAAGCTTCTGTGGGCTCAATGCATGGTGAGAAAGTTCCAGAGATTTCAACACAGGTTTTCTGGCAGCTGCCTTGGGCACATATTTCTGTGCTTCTATGAAAATCAGTGGTGATTACGTGGACTTATGGGAAGAATTGAAACTGCTTTCTACCAGCTGTGCTGAGAGTTGTGGCTGGACCATCCAGAGCCAAGAAC
This sequence comes from Cheracebus regulus, assembly GCA_963574635.1. Lineage (NCBI taxonomy): Eukaryota > Metazoa > Chordata > Mammalia > Primates > Pitheciidae > Cheracebus > Cheracebus regulus. The sequence continues at coordinate 22,062 of CAUYQU010083379.1, forward strand.
AGCTGGTGAGTGAGTGGGGCGGCTCTGAGCGGGCATGAGCGGGGCAGGTGTGAGTGAGCGTGAGTGGGGCAGGTGTGAGCGGGCGTGAGTGGGGCAGGTCTGAGCAGGCATGAGCGGGGCGGCTCTGAGTGGGTGTGAGTGGGGCACATCTGAGCGACTGTGAGCGGGGAGGGTGTAAGCATGAGCGGGGCAGGTGTGAGCGAGCGTGAGCGGGACAGCTCTGAGCGGGCATGAGTGGGGCACGTCTGAGCGACTGTGAGTGGGGCAGGTCTGAGTGTGAGCGGGGTGGGTGTGAGTGAGCGTGAATGGGGCAGGTGTGAGCGAGCGTGAGGCAGCTTGCCTCCTGGGCTTCTACTCACAGAAGCCTCTAGAGGTGGCCTAACCTCACCCCAAGTAAACACCCAGGAAAAGCACCCGGGGCCTCCATCTGCTCTGAGAAGACTACATGAGGTCACGAAAGAGAAACCTGCTAGCTTAGCAAGAAATATTCCTTCTGCATGGGGGAAGAAGACAACAAAATGCTATTTATCCAGGGCAGTTGAAACGCATAGGTAGTTAGGGAACCAAATCCTTTAGAATGCTGATTTCTGGGCTGCTGGTCCTATTACGTGTTTAGCCTCAAGCTAAAAAGACAACACACAATGGGGCATTTCAGATGGAGGGTTTACATTCCCTGATTTCAAACTCTGAGAGGGGACCTCAAGGGAATGAACAGGGACGACCTGGGGCCACCCCCTAAGTTGACAACAGGGCCTGAAAGTCAAGGGGATGGATGGCCTTCTGTAGATGCCAAGAGCCACCTTCCCATGAGGTCACCTGGAGCGGAACGAGGCTCTGCCAGAGAGGAGGCCTCTGGGAGCACCCGAGCGTGCTGAGCTGAAAGACAAGGGCAGGAGAGACCCTTCTGGAAGCAGAGGGTCTCTTGGTGCCGAGCGTCTGCAAACAGCTACCGAAGCTCTGCAGAGATTAGCAGAAAACATCTACTGTGTGTCAGGGGTCAGCTTGGAGCTGAACATTGGAAACCCCGCCCAGGTTTCTTTCCAGTCATCAAAGAGGAGAAAATTATGCAGTGGGGCAGGGTCGGAGCAGAGGGCTGGGTGGCCAGGGTATGTTGGGAGCCCTGCACATCAATCAGGCCTCTGGACGAGCTGGTCTGCGGGGTGGACCCGCCCAGCCTACATCCGCCATAGCCATGTTCCAACAGAGACCTTCATAGAACCCATCCTCATCCATGTCTCCATAGACGTAGAGGTATTTTCCCGCCGTGAGGGGCAGCTCAGCTTCGGGGTTCTCGTTTGGTCCATCGAAGGGGTTGTAGCTGCAGGAAAAAACACAGTTCCTTTCTTAGAGGATCTGGAGGACACAGTCCACACCCCTGCCCCTCGGAATGCAGGGCGGGCACACGGCTTCTCCCCACTCCTAGAGAATTACAAACCCACCGCATAGTTCAGGGCTGATGAGCGCTCTGTACATGGGAAACTCAGGCCACTGCCAGCTCACACACACAGATTTAAAGTAAAAGTGCAATTCCAAAATGAAGTTATATGCTCAGAACTCTCTGCATCAGATAACAGGTTTATGATTCTGACATTTTATTCACACTTACCTCTTCTGCCATAACATAACTCTCCAAATTAACAAGTAAATGTGAAGTAAATCTTTCAATAATTTATTAAAAAGAGAATCACATACACTATTTAGCAATCTGCTTATTCTCTGACCTTGCAAGATGGCATTCTATACTTCTACATCATGAATTATTTGTACCATATTCTTTTTAATGGCTGTAGAGTATTCCACTGAACATGTTATCCTTCATCTAACCCATTTCCTAAGGTGGCGTGGATGTTTCTTCTAACTTTTGACTAATAGAGTGTTGTGTTATATATTCTTATAGACATATTTTTGTGCACTTCCACAATTTCTTCCTAATGACAAATCCTAGGAAATGTATCTGTTTGGTCAAAGGCATCTATATCTACATTTTTAAGGTCTTGGAGGTGGACAGTCAAAATCTCAGAAAAACAGATGCATGATTTTACCCTCCCCTGCCCCACCCGCAGGAAAGTAAGAGCGTCCATATTCTCCAGTCCTCAACATACTGGGTTTAAGAATTTTCAAAGCCGTGTCCAACTTGGAAAATCAAACACATGAAACAAATTCAGATGAATTGAGGCTTTTCTAAATAAAAGGCAAATTAACTTAAAATAACAGTGAAGAACTCATTAACAAATGAAAATAACCTTCCTGATAGTTGAGGAAGCTAGCCAGGCACTGTAATATTATAATTATGATATAAAAATGACTCACACTCAGTGGCACTGTGCAGTTTACCAACACTTTTAAGCACGTTTTATTTGGGGGCTTTTAAATCTTAGGAAAACAGAGAAGATAACGCCCCCAATTTCAATGGCTGCATGAGATCATGCGACATGCCCAAAGTCACAAGCTGATGAAGTGGGTGGCATGAGAGGGACCAGAGTTGAGACCTCCTGACCCAACCCATGCAGTTTTAACCACAGCAGGTCACGTGGCCCCTCACAGTCAGAGTGCAGAGGTCTAGGAACCCAATCCAAGGGCCTGACAGCACCAAGCAAGTCAGCCCAGAGGGCTGTGCACCAGGAACAGACATACGGCAACCTCTAACGCAAGGCTCAGGGGCGCAGTAGGACAAGAGCTTCTGGAAGGAGGAAGAGCATGTGCCAAGGCCCAGAGGCAGGGAGGAGAGCGATGAGGTTGGCAGGGGCCAGGGTGGTTTCAACCCGATCTCACGAGCTGTGGGATGTACTGAAAGGGCTTTAAGCCCTGGAGTGACATGATCGTGTTTGCATTTTACAAAGAAGCCTCTTGGGTGCTGTGTGGATGGGGCTTGGTGCAGGAGCTTCAGCAGAGGAATGGGGTCGAGGAGTGACTTAGGAGGCTGTGGAAATGCGGGCTGCCTGGGTGCAGGTGAGGACGTTCAGCTTCCTGGCCTCAGGGTGAGCAGGAGGGGATACCAGTCACGGAGCGGGGCTCTGCAGGGGGTGTGCAGCGGGGTCTGGATGTGTAGATGGCTGAGACGTAGAAGCTGGCAGAGTGTTCTCGGAGGAGGAGGAGGAGGAGGAGTGAGCGGGAGGATCAGGAACCCCAGGCTGCACCTTCAGGAGCACCCACACCTGACGCTCAGGAAGACAAGGTTCTGCAGGCGAGCAGGTGGGGAAGACACACCCTGACAGCTGGAGAGGGAAAGCTGTGAACACCCAGAGGGAAACGCACGCTGAGAGGGCGGAAGGTCCCCGGCAGGTGAGGACATGGATAAGTGGGAGATCCTACAACAAACGTGACACTGTTGTGACAACCTTGTGGGTGCTCCTGTGTGTGGACCCTGGGAGACCTTGTAGAAACCTTGTGGGTGCTCAGGGCAGAAGCCTCCACATGCTGTGTACTATGCATGCGGCTACAGGACACGTCTGGAGTGGGGACTCGATAGAGACAGAGGTGGGTCAGGGGTCCACTCAGGACCGGAGGAGGGGGAGGAGGGATGGGTGATCATGGGAGCGGGGACTCCATAGAGATGGAGGTGGGAGTGGGTCATGGGTCACTCAGCATGGGAGGCGGGGGAGGAGGGACCGATGACCACTGACGGAAATGGCTTCTGGGGGCGATGGGAGCCTCCCGCGTGTGGCCGTGGCATCTGTGAGCACAGCGGCAGCCCGGGCTGCTCACTGCAAATGGGTGAACTGTGTGGCGAAGACTGATTCTCCACACAGCTGGCAAAGGAAGGATGGTGGTGAATGTGCCAGCCTCACCCTGGACCTCGGGTGGGAAGGCCCCAGGAGCCCTCAGCAAGGCTATCCCTGCAGCAGAGGCTGCAGCAGATGGAAGGGTGGAGATGTGGACACTGAGGCAGCCCCTGCGTGGAGGGCGGGGAGAGGCCACCTTGGCACCCAGAGTGAGCACCCAGGTGAGCAAGAGGCTTTCTGCTCGAAGAAACGTCTAAGCAAGTTGCTGAATGATGGCAGCATGCGCGGATGCTGATTAGATCCAGGGCAGAAAACACAACCCCCAACTCCCTCCAAAGCCACCTCTCAGGGGCTCTAACGGCCTTTGGAGAACTCAGAACCAGTTCTCTCGGAGACTGCCACTACGTGCTCCTCACAATCTGACTTGGTTTGGTTTTGGGGAAGGTGGGTGTTAAAAAAAAGGGGGGGGGGCATAAAACCATCACCAGTAAAATAGGAATATCACTGAAAAAGAGTGAGATAAGGAGAATGTACGTGGGCCGTGGCCAGTGGTGGCCAAGGGAGAGGCCCCAGGAGGGACGGCCTGAGACTGTGGCACCCTCAGGAGGCACTGCCACCTGACAGCCCTGTGTACGAGCCCGGAAAGGAAGATGGCCGCTCAGTACAGACCCCTCAGTCACACAGGCCCCCTCTGTGTTTGCAGAGAACCCAGTCCCCAAACACAAGGTAAGGCTCAAAGGCAGGGCCCTTCCCCAGCAGAATTCAGGGTGTGAGACGCAGAATTCAGGATGCGTGGGTCCCTCATGCCACCGCTCTCCCCGGGGTCGCACCAGCTGTGGTCAGCCCTTGGGGGCATTAGCTTTAGGGAAGCTCCCCCAGAATAAGCCGTGGCCTCTCTATAGAAGTGGCAGGAACACCAGCCCAGTCGCCGTCTGAGGTTGGCGGTCGTAGGTCACAGGTGGCAGCCTCGTTGGACAAGGCTCACGATTGGAAAGGAAGGCAGCTGTGGCCCGCCAGGCCCCTGCTTGTCTGGGAAGCCACCTCTGCCTGTGTCAGACCCAGAGGACACCAGCCCGGGCTGCCCCTGTGCTGGCCCTGAGGGCTCAGTGAATGGCTGCACCTGGGCCTCCTCCACACACAGCAAGGACGGGACGGAGGGAGCCAGGCATGGGACTGGGTCTTCATCCAGCCCGCCAACTGTGCCCTGTGCGTCTGCGCGCAACCGCCTCTCACTGCTGTGTGACGAGGTCCTCTGGCACTGACAGACGAGTGGACGGCGGGTGTGCCCCCACCGCAGGCAGCCGGCATGCCCATTTGCCTGGGCTGGATTCTAACTGGGGAGCCCACAGCCCAGGGGCAGCCACCTGGTGCTTCCGCTACCTGAGCCTCGGAAACGGGTTTGCGTTGGTGAAACTGCTGTCGTACCAACGAGCAGAAAGCGACCCGCGGATCCTCTCAATGGTTATTAGAAATGGCTCTCACTGGCGAAAGCAAAGGTGTTTGAGGTGGACGATTGGCTGAAATCAAGAGTCACCCCCTCTGCAGAAACAAAGTTTAAGGATCTAGTGAGGGTGGCATCTAAGCTGAAGCTTGGTCCCTAAACAGATCGCAGAGACCCAGTTGGGGGACTCAGGTTGCCCGATGCCAGCTAAAGGGCAGGGGTGTTTGCCTCCGAACTACCGTCAGGTCAGCCTTGGACCAATCCTGCACTCAGAGCTGTGGCAGCATCTGTGAGACGAAAGGCCAGGTCTTCATTAGTGCAAGAAATGGGGGTGGATGGCAGGGTCTTGGGCCTGCTGCTCCTGGCTGATGAACCCCCACATGTCTGCCTGTGGGCACAGCTGCTGCAGCCTGCTTTCCTGATGAGCAGGTAGTGCAGTCCTGGGGCAGCTCATCCTCGCCCATGTCCGCCTCTGCGGAGGCTCCGTGGAGGACCTGAGTGGTGTGTGGGACAAAACTGGCTCCTGTTACCTCTCAGTGAGCTCAGACGCTGAAGGCCCCGGCAGGGAAGCCCACTCAGTGGCTGTCATGGCAGCGAGACGCAGCCTGAAGCACTGGGAGAGGGTGAGGGTGCGAAGAGCAGGCGCTAGACACACGCCCCTTTCACTCTCGGCGGCGGGAGTGTGGGTGCTGGACATGTCCCTCTTTCACTCTCAGTGGCAGGAAATCGGGGCTCTGGACACACGCCCCTCTTTCACTCTCGGTGGCTGCTTGTGTGGGTTGAATCCTGTCCCCTAGAAAGACACATTCATGGCCAAACCCCTGCACCTGTGAACGGGACCGTATGTGGAAAGTCTTTGCAAACATGATGGAGTTAGGACAGGCCACACTGTAGCATGGCAGACTGCAATCCAGGGACGGGTATCCTTACAGGAAGAGGGAGAACGCATGGGACAGGCACGCGGTGGCGCGGGGACAGGGGACGGAGGCAGGGACTGGAGCCACGCAGCTGCAAGCCAGGGCCACCTGGGCTCCGGCAGCCAGAAGAGACAGTGAGGACCCCTCCTCAGAGCCCTCAGGAGCGAGGCCCGCCCACACCTCCATCTCAGATTCTGCATCCAGGGTTGCGAGAGGAGAAATCTGTAGTTTCAGGTTTGTGATCTGCTGTCACAGCAGCCTGGGGAGGCCTGTGTGCCACCCAAACTCTGTCCACCAAACTCTGCTTGGCCCCCAGGCCAGGCTGAAATCTCACCTTCTCCTCGGCCCTGGGAGAAGGGACCTTCTCAGCCCCCAGAGTGTTCCCAGGCCCAACACCTTATCTGCCTGAAAGCGTCCATGCTCCAGGGGCTCAGGTGGGCGCAAAGGGGCCGCGCTTACCTGTAGCGGGCGACACAGAGGTGGACCTTCCCCGAGTATCTCTGCTTTGAGGTATTGGAATTCCGTTCATTCTCCATCTGTGAAGGATACAATGGTTGTGAGGGTTACTGAAGCTACAGGCATCCCACCCCATGCCCACGGCACATGGGAAAGCCCCTTGCAGCTTCCAGGACCCCGGGAGGGACAGCTGGAGACTGTGGCACCCCCAGGAGGCCCTGCCATGCCATACCCCCACATATGGGCCCAGAAAGGAAGGTGGCCCCTCGGGGCAGACCTCTTAGTCACACAGGCCCCTCTGTGTTTGCAGAGAACCCAGTCCCCAAACAGCAAGGTAAGGCTTGAAGGCAGGGCCTTTCCCCAGCAGAATTCAGGGTGGGAGACACCTGGGGCACCAGGCAGGCCCTGCGGGCTCTGTGGGAGACACAAGGCTGCATGCGGCTCTGGGCACATGGCCTCCAGGGGCTCAGTCTGTGGAGGAGGGACCCCCTCCCCATCTGACATGTCCAGTGCCAGCCCCCACCCTCTCTTCCTGCTGTCTAGGGGTTTGTGGCTTATGGGGACACCGCCATGTGTTTCCGACAGCGATCCTGGGAGTCAGCAGGCATGGGCTTTTCTCACAGGGGTGGGGGTGAAACCGAGCAGGATGCGCACACCCCCTGCTCCCGCATGATTCCGCTATCACCCTCCCAGTGCATTCCCCACACAGGCCGGAGCGGCCTTTCAGCAGAAATGACGCCGTGTCACTCCCTGCCTTAACGGCTTCCAATGGCTTCACCTTGGACTTAGACAAAAAGCCGAGCGCTGTTCTCTGCCCTGCCCTCAGCTCATGTCTGCGCCCGCCCCCTCTCCAGCCACAGCAGCCCCTTCCTATCAAAGTGCCCAGGGCCCACCTGCCCCCCACAGGCCCCTCCCGGCCATCTGCGTCCACGGCTTCACTGCGACATCCTCACACCCCTGGATGGGATTCGCTTGCCAGTGTTCCCCCATGAGAGCAGGGACCTCACCTGTGTTCACAGCAAGGCCCCCACGTCCCACACGTAGGCCAGGGAATTAACAGGGGCGAAGGGAAGAACCAGCCAGGAGGAAGCGAGGGAGGATGGCGGGAACGGAAAAACGGACAGAATGGCCAACGTCCACCCCAGACGCCCCGGCCCAGGCAGGCAGACGGGCAGGTGGGTGGGCGGGCGGGCAGGCAGGCTGGCCCTCAGGCGGCACTCACGTCGGACTCAGATCTGCATCTTGGGCTACCGGATCTCGACAGGAAGGTGGGCTTGGCGGACGGAGGCTCCGGCCTATCACCGGGCTGCGGGAGGGGCCGGATGGACTCACGGATCACAGAGCCGCTTCCAATCGCGCTCTCCTGACCTGGCCACGAACATCAAACACAAGTCGAAAAGAATAAATAAGATGGTAAAAGTGCATTGGTCATTTGCCTACCCGGTGCCCTTCCGCTCCTTGACATCAGCCGCTGAGATTCATTTTGGGGTCCACCCATCTCCTGCTCCCCATCAACATAGGCTGCTGTGACCCCACCCTCAGCTCTGGGCCCGTCGAGTGGGCAGAGTCACCTTAGCTGTCATGCTTGTTTGGGGGCACAGAATGGGGACAGGCAGACGGAATTGAAGGAGAGTTGGCAGCAAAGAGGCTGCTCCTTTCCTTGGTTTAAAATTGAGTGGCCGCAAGGCTCGGGGAGGTCGCAAACCTGCACCTGGACGGGGAGCGCTCACATGAGGGTGGCTCCTGCCCACAGAGAGGCAGAGCGAAACCAGATCCTGGTGACGGGCTTGGAGCCCCTGGTTCAAGATGCACCTGGAGCTGTCTCCTGGCTTTGCATCTGCTCCTGAGGACAGACTGACTCCTTTTTGCTCACAGCAGTTTAGGTTGGTTTTGCTGCCACTGATGACCTGGTGAGTCCTAACTTTGTGGCCAAAAAATCCTCTTGACAAGAGATGTGCAAGGACTGAAGTGGTCCTCCTCCCATCCTGTGCTATCCCCCTGCATCCTCAGGGGCAGCTGAGCCATCCTGCCGCCTGGAAGGGAGCGGTGAGTGCGTGACTGACACTGTCCTGGGTGTCAGATGGCTGCTTGGCACTTTCACCAGGATCCAGGTGTGAGCACGAAGCGGCTGCTTCCTTCCCAGGCTCGGCGCCACTGGGGATGAGGACGCCTCCTCCTGGGGTCCCCTGGCCCTCTGTAGCCGTCATATCATGACAGTCACCTCACTGATGAATATAAATTGCTGAGTCCAAATTGGGAAGTGTAAAATGATTCAAAAAACCATGAGGAGTATTTCAATAATGGCTGCCCTAGGAGTCACCCCTTGCAGGCCCCACAGCCTTGCAGGCTGAAGGAGTGAGCAGCAGGACAGCTGGGCAGCCCTGCCACGGGGCCCCTGTGACAGTGTCCCATCCTGGAGGACAGGATCCTGTTTTCTTCACTGTAACGTGGCTTGGTGTGCCACAGGTGCAAAGTGAGTATCGAACAATTCTGCTCCCAGAAGCCCCCGAAACCCGGCCGAGAGCAGGCCTGCTGCTGGGCTCCCCCCACCCCACTGCCATTGCTGCCTCTCCTCTGCTCTGAGTGACACCTGCACCAGTGAACCTGGAGGGGAGTGGCAGGCTCCACTTGTGGGCAAAAGCCACTGTTCCTCCCCACACCGTGGCCAGGACACTTTCCAGACAGGAAACACTGTCCTCGGGCATTCCGAGCTGGGGGCTGCTTGTTACTGCAGCAGAACTTAGCCCTTCCTGCAGCTGCAGCTGCTGCTGTGAACCGCACAGGACAACACAGCTGACGACGGTGATGTGAAGACAGCAGTCGCCTCATATGCACGCTGAACTTACACCAGCCCAACTCTAGAGAAAACGAATGTCATCCCACGGCAGCTTTTACCTGCCACTGTGCCTGAGAAGAGAACGTGAGACGAGAAACAGAACATGCGGTACCTTCCAGCGGGGCTGGTGCCCGCCGACACCTTAGGACACAAACACCGCACTCTCACAATGGTAATGCTTCAAAATAAGTATTTTCTAGAAAAATGTGGCTAATCCCAAATCAATGGTTGTGTCTCGTGTTTGACACAAAAAAAAAAAAAAAAAACCCCATCTCCCATACTGGAAGAAAACTGGCTGTGCCAGGGACAGGCGGGGACAGGAGAGGCCACACCCCTCCCCAGCATGCTCCCTTCCTAGAGCTTCCCAGGGACAGTTCCATGTGCAATGCTGGCCTCACATGCTGACTTCAGAGACTCCACCTATGCCAGAGGTGCCTCCCCATATGGAACCTGAGTCCCTTCGTGGCGCACCCCAGCCACCGGCTGGAGGAACCCTGGGTGACAGCACAGGGCTGTCTTCCAGCATCTGCTCTCTCAGATCAGCGTGGGAGGAAGATCTGCAGCAGATGAACAGATAAAAAACATGGATATGAACACGATGAGACGTCATCCAGCCTTAGGAAAGAAGGACACCCTGCCCTGATGACAGCACGATACACCCGAGGACTCTATGCCAAGTGGAATAATCCAGGCACAGAGAGGCAAACGCGCACGGACGGCCCCACTCACATGTGAAACCTCCACAAGCCCACCTCGGGGAAGCCGGGAGCAGAACAGTGGTTAGCAGGGGCCGGGCAGGGTTGCTGAAGGCGCAGGATGCGTAGGCTCTGGGGAGCTCCTGCACAGGAACACGAATGCAGCTAGAATACTGGATTGTAGGCCAGCACGTGGCTCACGTGGGTAATCCCAGCACTTTGGGAGGCCGAGGCATGTGGATCACCTGAGGTCAGGAGTTCGAGACCAGCCTGGCCAACATGGTGAACTGCCATCTCTACTAAAATACAAAAATTAGCCAAGTGTGGTGGTGCGCACCTGTAATCTCAGCTACTCAGGAGGCTGAGGCAGGAGAATGGCTTGAACCCAGGAGGTGGAGGTTGCAGTGAGCTGAGATCGCGTCATTGCACTCCAGCCTGGGTGACAAAGTGAGACTCCAACTGAAAAAAAAAAAAAAGAGTGCTGAATTGTGGACTTGAAATTTGTCAAGGAGGCAGATCCTAAGGGTTTTCACCACGAAAAGTAAAGGTAACCACGTGAGGAGGTGGATGGGAGGTGGATGTGTTAATTATCTTGACTGTGGTGATCATTTCACAATTGATCTTATATGACATCAGATCAAGTTGTGCACCTTAAGTATATATGATTTCTAATTGTCCACTGTAACTCAAAGTTGGAAAAAATGTACAAAAACAAGTAAACACACTCAGAGAATGGGGAAAAAAAGAATAAAACAAGAGGAGACCCTAAGCCAAGGCCTGGAAGAGGAACCTGCACCGTCTGCAGGGAGGCGTGCTCTGGTGGGGCCCTGGCGGCACACGGCAGCTCTCTGAGGCGCTGGCATCCGCTACCATAAGCGATAGGCACTGTGAGGAGTGCCAGGACAATGCCAGGGTAGATGGGCATGGGCTGTGCCAGGGGACCCCAGTGGGTGAGGAAACAGTGATGACATGAGCTGGGTTAATTAGGAGGGTGCAACTTCTGGCCTGTGAGGAAACAGAGGTGCGGTGCACACCCACTCTCAGCCAAGCGGCCCTGCCTTAGTGAAGGCACGGTCAGTACCACTTTGGTGCTTCCGGTTTTACTGAGTGTGCATTTTCCACCGGTGTTCATCAGATTCCTTTTTCCACCCTATTCCCGTCTCCCTGACCCGGTAGCTTCACTGGGAGTTCCACGTTCACATGCTGTGTGGCCTCGGGCTCACCAGGCAGGCCTGGGACTGCCGCTTTCAGAAGGGCCAGCTTGCAAGGTGGTCACCGGCTACTGTAAGGAACTCAGCTTCTGAAATGTCCGCAACACTGGAAGAAGCTGTCCCCTGACTGATGGAGGCCCTCGCCAGGCCTGGCTTGTGCACAGCGCACAGCTTAGGCTGGGCACCTGCTTTCCTTCTGTGAGCCTGGCGCTTTGGTGGCTGTGGCGCCCATGCGTGCAGCCCCCAGGAAAAACTCCGGGCCCAAGTGTCAGTGGGTTTCTCAGAGAAGAAGCCTGCATTTCTTGTTGCATGGAGCAGGGCTCTGTGTGGCCCTTCACAGGAGGGAGAGCATGCAGGGAAAAAACAGTTTTCCCCAGGAAAGAACTCTGAAACTGTCTTGTTTTCCTCCACCCTTCAGGTTTCACAGCTCCAATGTGGTTTCTCGGCAGCTGCCTTCCAGGACCATCCAGAAGAGCCCAAGTCACCGTCCACCTCATCACCTGGTCGGCTTGCACTGTCTGGATCAGAGGCTCCCTGCGTATCATCTGCCCACCAGCAGGAGCTCTCAACGTCACAACCTGGGTACAGCATGCAGCCCAGGTGTCGCGAGTGCCTGGAGGTGAGCGACGGAGTGCTTGGACCCCGGCCCCACCCGCTGGCCTCCTGCAGTCTCGGCCACTCACCCCACCCCACATTCTCTCTGATGCATGGACCAGATGGGACGGCGTGGGGAGGTGTGGGAAGGCGTGGGAAGAGAGAGGCAGGAGAATGTTTTTTAGCAAGACACAAGTAGCATCTCCTTATTTTAATGATAAAAAGCACCCAAGGTACTTATCATATATTCTAATAAGAACCAGGGGAAATTTGCAAATTATCTCTTTTACAGAATTCCACAGTAAGGTTCAGATGCTCATCTCCCTTATTTTTTTTTTAAACCAACTTCTTAAACAGGTGGGCAGACCCCGGCATGAAGCCTGTCACCTCTGCATCCCCGTTGTCCCGGAGGTGCCCAGACGTGGCACCTCCCCTGAGGTCTGGTTAAAGGACACCTGTGATTGTTCTGCCTGCGACCAAGACTAAACTCCTCCCCAGCATGCACAGGGAGCTTCTCCCGCCCTGCCTCTGAGCAGGACTATGACGGCTGAGGGCGTACGTTCACTGCTGCCTTTGCTGGTACAGAAGTTCTAAGCTCGTCCTAACGTCACCAACAGGTTGGAGAGATGAGAAGGAAGGAAAAACAAGTAACACAGAGAAACGAGCTTCACAAACAATGGGGGGACCCGGCCAAGAAATCCTCGTGGAGTGGGTGCCAGGGTAGACTCCACAGCCAGACTGGGTTCACCTGTAAAATGGGCCCATTTTACAGGTGAGAAAATGTGTGGGCCACACATTTGTGGGTGCCCGTGAGGTGCTGGGTGTACTGTGCACCCAGGGATGTAAGCAGCCCTGTTCTCATCCCATCCACTGTGGTGGCAAGTCCCCATATGCTCTGCCAGCTGTCACCAAACCACCTTCAGCCTCGCAGGTGGCCAACGGCCATTCTTTCCCCACCACAGCCAAGGCGGAGGTCAAGGTGCTTACCTTTGCCAAGGGAGGTGGCTAGGCCATTCATGAACTGCGGGAAAGCCTTGCCGGGGGCCGTGGAGACGTCCAGGGGGGCCACCGCGCTGCCACCCAGCAGGTCAACCTTCCCAGCGTGCTGCCGGAGCTTCTCCAGGTCCTGGGACAGCAGGTGGAACTGCTCACTCTGAGTCCGGCATTTCTCTTCCAGCTCTCGAACCTTAGACTGCGCAGCAGAGGCGGGACAGGGGGTCAGCAGTGGCACTGGGTGGTGGAAGTGTGTGTGCGCATGTTCACATGTGCTGCATGTGTGCACATAGGTGGGTGTGTGTACATGCACACACGTCTGTGAAGACACCTGTGTCGTAAGTGTGCATGTGCATATGAGCTCATACCGTGTGTGCACGTGTCTGTGAGTGATGTGTGCAGCCGGGGCTGCCTCCAGCCTCCACGGGAGAGCGGTGCCTGTAAACCCAGCTTCTCATGCCACCTGGCTGCTGGCCAAACTGAGAAACCACATGTGCCAAGAAATCCTGCAGACACTCAGCTCACAGCCAGCCGGAGACTGTTCCGGGCTGAGCGTGCAGCCCGGGCACTTGGCAGTTGGCAGGCTTTGCTAAAGCTGTTTGGAACTTGGAGTATGAGCCTGTGACATGGCGCAGACTCAGGGGAGCAGCTCAGGTGCCATCCCACCGATTCAGGGATGCCATTTTCCTCAGCCAGGGCGCCTGCCCCTGGGACTGCGGAACCCTTAAGAACGCCACTTGAGCAGTGAGGGATCTCTATCTGCTACGTTCAGTCAGCAACACTGCTGCGTTTGCGGACAACACAAACACACCTCGGGAGCCCTGAGGAGGACAAGCACCACCTGGGGACACACACAAGAAAGGGGTAGCCCAGCAAAGCTCCTTCCTCAGGGCAGGACGGGCCTGGGCGGGGTCCAGTCTCGGGACATCTCTGACCCTGGTGTGCTTCCTTCCAGGTCAGGGGTTCACAGGCAAAGCCCCGCACCCTGCTGCCCTGGGACTCGAGCTTCATGTGAGACGTGGTCTCCTGAGACGGGTTTCTGGCACCCATCACAGAAGGCGCAGCACAGAGGGGGCTACGGAGGGCCGGCTCCACCTTCTCACCCTGCCTTCTTTTCTCAGCCACGCTGACCGACCCCCGGCACTGCGTTAGCTCCTGGGCTGTTTCTTGTCTGTGTCCACGACCACACTCTAGGCCCTGAGCCTCTGCTTTCTGGCTCATGGACACACTGTCGATGCTCTGCATGGACTCAGCACCCAGCAGGTGCTCAGAGAGCATTTGCTGAATCAGTGACAAGAGGTGAGCCCTGAGCTGTGGGTACCGCGCCCTTCAGGGGTGGCTTGTTGGGTCTGCATGCAAGGACGCTTTCTTGCCACTCCTTACTTTAGGGTGGCTGGGAAAACCCCATTTACAGAATTATTAATGTCGTCTGTGGAGCTGACGACACTGACATTTCCCCACTGAAACGTCAGCCCCACGAGGGCAGGGCTTGGCCTGCCTGTTTCCTGCTGCGTCCGGCACCTGAGCGCAGGGCTTGGCAACGGACCCCCGTGCTCCTCCCCGTTTTGCTCCTCCCCTTTTGGCTCCTCCCCCTCCTCTTCATCCGTCACCTCCCGCACCACCCTCCATAGGCAGCAGCCCTCTCAGCCCCTTGTCCAGAACGAAGCACTATTTATGGCTGAGATCATGGATTTCTAAAATAAACCTAACAAATCCAAAGCCTATAATTAATTTATGTGATTCATTCAAAGAAATCAGCAGTATTCTTCTTTAAAAAGCTGAATGGGCTTGGCCAAGCCGGCTGTGTCTACTGAGGAAGGTGCACAGCTAAAAACGAGGGGCTCCCGGGCACGACATGGAAAGCTTCAGAGGGAACCCAGGCCCAGGACAGCTCTGACCCCAAACTCAGGGTCTGCAAGTGGGAGGACCACTTGGCTTCTGGGGCTTCGGGGGCTTGTGGGGGCTCTGTATCTGCTGGTTCAGCCCTTAAGACAGACCGATGGGCCCGCAGGGCAGCCAGGGTCCCGGCCAGGGAACAGCTGCCACTGCCTGCTGCAGGCAAGGCTGGACCCCGAAGGGTCCTGAGCTCACCTGTGTGAGCCAACGAGCCCCCAGGCACCCCTGAGGCACTCACAAAGCCTTCCCTGGGTGTGGAGGCGCAGGAGACGTTTAATAGTCATGCGTTCATTCTAACGTGCATTAAGGAATATGTCACTGGCACACCCATTCCTTGATGTCGTGTCTATGAAAATGACCTAACTAAAAAAGTGAATAGTCCAGGCACAATGGCTCATGCCTGTAATCCCAGCACTTTGAGAGGCTGAGGTGGGCGGATCACCTGAGCTCAGCAGTTTGAGACCAGCCTGGCCAACATGGTGAAACTTCAGTCTCTACTAAAAATACAAAATTAGCCACGCAGGGTGACACATGCCCGTAGTCCCAGCTACTTGGGAGGCTGAGGCAGGAGAAATGCTTGAACCCAGGAGGCGGAGGCTGCAGTTAGCCGAGATCGAGCCAGTGCACTCCAGCCTGGGCAACAAGAGTGAGACTCTGTCTCAAAAAAAAAAGGGAATAGCTTTTTCATGCAACAATGTTGAAATGATAAAATGACAGCAATGAAGAACAGATCAGCGGTTGTGAGGGTTTCGGGCTGGGGAAGGTGTGACTAGGAAGGGTCCCATGAGGGAGTGTCTCTGGGTGACAGAGCCATCTGTATAACTGATGGTGGTGGTGGTGACAAGAATCTGTATATGCCACTGAATACCATAGACCTATATAGAAAAAAAAGGCATAGCTATAAACACTGGAGAAAGCAGGTGACTTCCACAGCAGCATGCAGCACGCTCCAGTGCAGGCCCACACCAGCTTCCCAGCTTTGAGGGCACAGTCTGGCTATGGAAGATGCCACCACCGGGAAGCCAGAAGAAGGGCTGTGGGAACGCTCCCCGCTGTTTTTGTAAATTTCCATGAATCTAAAATTACTTCAAAATAAAGTTTTCAGATGTGAACAGATTTTAAACAATAGGAACTAAGAACACAGGTAGCATGCAGAGATGGTGAAAATCATGAAAGGTGCCACGTGAACAGCCGAACTTTGGGAAGGTTGTACCCCACAAGGAGGCTGAGGGCAGCTGAGGTCCCGGAGCCTAACTCGGGTTCTGCCTCTGATACGTGCCTAGGCAGAGGCTGGCAGGCTGCGGGCTGCTTCAGTTCGCAGGAGGGTGGGTTGTAGGCACTGCCGAGGGAAGAGGGCAGGCTGCCTGCTGTCACATGGTTCCACAGGACTCCCAGAAATGATGGGGGTAGGGGGCACCAAGTGGAGCTGCACTGTCTCCGCAGTTTGGTCCCCAGGGCCTGGCGGGGCCACTCCTGTAGCTGTGTCCTGTGTGGGCCATGACGGTGCTGCCCAAGGTCAGCCCCTTGGCCTGGCCCATCAGACCATCCTCAGCCCTTAGTTCAGGACTTGGTACAGGGTGGGCATCCAACAGATATTTGGTGGACCACAATGAGCTGTGAGTAAACAAATCTATGCACAGAAAGTGTGGTGCACCCTTGAGTTAGAGATGAACCAGATCGCCCCTGTCCAAGGGAGACAGAACCTGGGTGGAGGGGCAGCCATCAGGGAGGCTCCCAAGGAGGCCCCGAGACCCCTCACAGGGGCTGGTGGGTGAAGGAGGCCACCACCAGCCTGCCAGGGGGCCTGGAGCACAGACTCACAGGATACCTAGAGCTGAGGGTTCCCGTGGGAGAGGGAACCCAGCCCTGATGAACACCCAGGCCTGCGATGACACAGTGCGTGACCACAGGTGAGGAAAGGCCACACCACCCAGGTCCACACCAGTGCCCAAGCCCCAGTGCCATAGACTCAAGACCCGGGCCCCGAGGCCAGACTCCCCCAGCAGGGCCGGACTCCCCTTCCCTCCGAGGCCGAGGCTTGGGGTGACTGGGCCATAAGCAGGAGGGAGAAGGGGTGGGAGGAAAGCCTGAGCATTCCCCAGCTGGGGCAATGGGGCGAAAGGCCAGGCAGGAATCCCCGGAGCCAGAGTGCCCATGAACAACCAGGGCTGTGCCTGGCAGAGGTTAGTTCTGCCCTCTACGAAACAGCCAGGATGACAGAGCTGCTCCTAGGATGGGCGCGAGGACACAGTGCGACAACGCGGCCTTGGTGCTCAGAAAAGTGGTCACAGAAGGAACGCTGAGCACACAGAGCTGCCGTCGGCAGCAGCGGCGCACGGGAGCAGCTGTCATCACCTGGCAGCCCTGGCACTGACCAGCCATGTGAGCATCAGTGGTGCTGGCATTCTCATCCCTTGCAGCAGTGGCGGCCTTGCTCTGGTATTAAAGGGCATTATCAGCAGCGGTAGCAATAGCAGTAGTCACATGTTTTGTAGACACAGCACTGGTGTGAGCAGTGGTGCAGTAACAGTGGTATTAGCAGCAGCACAGTATTAGCAGCAGCAATACTGGCACCATTTGTGCTAGCAGCAGCAGTAGCATCACTACTACCTGCAGGAGTACTGGTGTCATCCTTCACTGTAGCAGTCTGGGGTTAGCACTGGGAGCAGCGGACGCAGGGGGAGCAGCAGGGACACTGGTATTCTCAGCAGAGCAGCAGCCACTGTCCTCACCTCCCCTGCAGGTTCCCCAGGGATATCCCCCCGTCCTGAGGGGTGCCAGGAGCAGGAGGCCCGTGGGCAGCAGTGAGAGCCAGCTGGCCCGGAGCCCCTCCCACAGTGCCCTCGCCCACCCAGGCTCAATGCACAGGAGACTCCATGCCCTCTGGTGATGCAAAGTCACTCCCTTCTTGGAGTCGGAGAAATTCCCCCAAGGCTCCCAGCTGCCATGTCCTCCCTGAGGGTGTTTCTCTTGAAGAGGTCACTGGACAGGGCCAGTGTGCACCATTCACCAGGGACCCATCCCCAGGCCCCACCTCTGACACTGGGGGTCACATTTCAACATGAGATGTGGTGGGGGGGCGACATCCAAACCCCACTGCCCTGCTTCTTCAAGGGGCTGCAGAAAGCCTGGGCCGGGGGCTGCAGCGACACTGGCTCTGCCCAGCTCCTGCTTGCCAACTGCTCCTCACACCTCAGGTGGCGGGGTGCCTGCGGGGGAAGTTGAAGCACCGTGAGAGATCACTGTGTGGACGCAGCCCTGCACAGAGGCCAGCAGGGGCAGGACAGGGGCAGGTGGGCCTGCAGGGACTTGGGGTGGGGTGGTGAGTGCAGCACCAGGCTGCGTCCAAAGGGCGGGTGCCTCGGCCGGTAGCAGCCACTGAAGGCAAAGCTTCCGGTTTCCCAGGAACAGCAGGGTGTCCTCCCCACCACATCTCCTATTGAAATGTGACCCTGGTGTGGGAGGTGGGGCCTGGCAGGAGGTGCCTGGGTCCTGGAGGCAGATCCCTCACCAATGGCTTGGCGCAGTCCTTGTCATAATGAGCACCTCTCCAAGTTCACGCGGGTCTGACTGTTGAAGAGCCTGGCACCTCCCCACACCCTCCTGCTCCCAGCACGTGACATGCCTGCTCCACCTTCGCCTTCTGCCTGACTCTAAGTTTCCCACGGCCTCCCCAGAAGCCTCCTGTACAGCCTGCAGGACCGTGAGCCAATGACACTTTCATAAATTACCTACATAACCTTCATCAAGGACCCAGCCTCAGGTATTCCTTTATAGCAATGCAAGAACAACCTCACACACACGGGGAATCTTCATTTCATTGGAAAATTTCACACTTTAAAAGCAGGTGGTACTTAAAGGCTCATCAGCAGCCGGGGCTGACGGGCACACCCAGCGATGGCTGCAGGCTGTGGATGCTGGCCGTGGGCTGTGGGTGCTGGCCGTGGTGCTGTTCTACCCATCAGCAGGCTGGGTGTGTGGGGGGTCAGGTTGGAACAAATGCCCTCGTGGCCCTGCATATGTCCCCAGATGTATTCACATAAGCCCCAACACACAGGACGATCCCTCACTTGCTCCCGGGCCTAGGGGGCTCTGGGACCTAGAATTTGCCACTCTCCAGGACGGGTGCACACATCTGCCTGGGCACTGAGCACGCATTTACAGATGAGCTGGGCAATGCCCTGCCATAACTGAGGACCCCACCCAGGGGTGGCCAGCGCAGACCCCAAGGAAGGCTGCGCTGCCGCAAGCCTGGGACAGCTGCCCCAAGGACGCTTGCCTGGCTGTGTCTCCACTGATGCCCAAGGCTTGCTCACTGGCATGACCGATATCAGGAAAAAGAAACAGCAAAATTCTTGGCTTTTTTCTAAGCATAAGGGACGGGAGAAATGGGCATTCGCTGCTTGAAGTGCAGCTATGTCACCCGGCTCACACATCTTAGCACTGCCCACCTTTGAAGAGCAGGGTACAGCCGAGTGAGGCCTTGCTCCTGTGGTCTTGGGAACGGTGCCCGGAGCTGGGTCTCTAGCTGGTCCCATGTGCAGACACTGATTTGAGGATTCCAGTGGCCCAAGCCCCCATCCAGCTGACGTGCTTTCCCCGAATGAGTTCCGCGGGGCTGACACGCAAAACACCCTCCTAGCAGTGCCGAGTGCTGGGACTGCGTGGAGCTCACAGACCAGGCGTGGAACCCACCCTCTCATGCCTGCGTGTCCGTAAGCACATGCTCAGTAAATGCTGGTCTGGTGGGAGAATGTGCTGTGAGACTTACTTTCCTTGTAACCTATGCTGAAAGTGTGGAACGGGGCACAGCCTCCCCCACCTCAAATTCCTACCAAGCAGAACCTGAGAGTTCTGTCCATCCCTCCCAGCCTGTCTGCACCTTTCCTTTCAGCTCCTCGCCTAAGCACGGCTCCCTGGCTGCTTGGCAGCAGGCGAAGGCTCTCGTGACTGCCGGGAGGGATCCCTACTGGGGCTAAGAGCTTCCAATTGCCCATGGGGAGTTGTTGCCAGCAGGAGCCACTTCCAAAGCATGAGAGAAAACAGTAACCCATGGTCCTGCCCCAGGTGGGCGCATTTGCACCTCAATATTTATTTCCGGATGCAGAATGTTGTTCTGCCTGGGATCAGGCCTGGGCGTCGCCCTGGCTGCAGGGATGCACCCAGCCCCATATTACTGACTCCTCCCCATCCTGAGGCCACCTGGAGGTGCTGGGGCCTGCAGGGCACCACTCAGAAGTGACCGAGTCCAAACCAGGCAGGAACAGATGGTACAGTCATCAGGCAAATCAACTGTAATTGGAACAAACAGCAAAGCTTGCAAATGTGGATACTGCTATTTCTAAAGATGGGGGAGCATCCAAAGATGTCCCCGCAGCTCCCCCAGCTCCTGGCTCAGTGCCCTCCTCTGGTTCCCTCGCCTCTGTGAAGAGGGTGGGTAAGCAGCTGCTGTGCTGGCAGCTGGCGTCCAAATGGGGTGGTTCTGGGGGCAAGGGGCCCGGTGCATAATCACATCAGAGCCTCAGGCAGAACCCAGGGATGGTCCAGGCTCACTGGGTCACATGACTTAGTATCAGAGCCATTCAAACCACTGTGACTCCATCTTGAACAGGGGCTGGGTAAGATGAGGCTGAGACTACTGGGCTGCATTCCCAGACAGCTAAGGCATTCTAAGTCATGAGATGAGAGAGGTCAGCACAGGACACAGGTCACAGGGACCCTGCTGACGAAACAGGATGCAGGAGAGAGGCCGGCCAAATCCCACCAAAACCAAGGTGGCAACGAGTGACTTCTGGTCATCTGCACAGCTTATTATGATGCATTCGCTGCTAGAAGACACTCCCCGCAGCGCCATGAGAGTCTACAGATGCCATGGCCACATCAGGAAGTTACCCTATATGGTCTAAAAAGGGTGGGACCCTCAGTTCCTGGAACGGTCCACCCTTTCCCCCGACAAAAACTCATGAACAGTCTAGCCCTCGAGCAGCATAGAATCAAGAAATGACCATAAAATTGCCGATGAACGGCCCACGCTGCTGCTCTGCCTGTGCAGTCGCCAGCCTTTTGTTTCTCTCCTTCTCTCATGTACTTTCCTTCACTTTATTCTATGGACTCATTGGGATTCTTTCCTGGGGTGTGGACCGAGACCGCTTTCCGGTAACCTTAGGAGCAATTTAGCAACAAATCGTCAGTGTGCCGTTCTGCGTGGTTCGGGCCTGGGCATCTTTATGTGACTTCACTGATCACTGGCTGAATACCAGCTATGTGTCGTCCCTGCCTGGGGTTCGTGCATTGCTGCTGACTAGAGAGACCTCCTGGGTGAGTCAGTGTCAGGCCATTGCACCAGGGAGGGACACGGGGCCAAGAGGGACTCTCGGTCACACACCCAGCGGGCGTCAGGCCCTACCCAGGTCTCTCTGGCTGCTGTCTCCGAGTCTCTGCCCAGGGCCCACCGGAGCCCCAGCCTGCACCCTCACTCTCCACACATCCCCCCAGCACACTCACTTGCCCGGTGGTCACTCAGCCTCTGAGCAAGAGCCAGGCAGGACTGGTTCCCCACAGCCCGAGCAGGCCTAATGCCTGGGGCCACAGCACTCTACCTTCAGGGGCCCCAGAAATGGTTCCATTTTAGTTTCCTTTAAAATCAGGAAAGAAGTGAAAAGGGATGATAAATACAGCATCATGAATCCAACCTGGATAATACTCATCTTTATCCCAACCTAGATGCAAAATACAACTGCTGGTATTATTCTATGCAGGAAGGGAGGACCCCCCAAGGCAAAGGGCTGCAGACCTCCAAAAAGGACCGCAGACCACAGTCATCCACTGCAGGCCTGAGGCCGGACCCCTGCAGGGAGGTGGACTCCAGACTACCTGGGAGGTGAGCACCCTGGCCACTCCCAAAAGTCCCCCAGGGAGACCCAGGGAGAAAAGGGGGCTGTTCATGAAGATCAGCCAGGCTCCTCTGAGGCGGAGACGCACTGGGGCCAACGTCACCTGCAGTTCTACGCCTTCACAGGTGAGGGACGAAAGGACTCAGCGCCTAACCCTCTGCTTGCCCGAGACAAATGCGTATCTGATTATTTCTTCTGCCCTATTATTTACACAAAAATGCAAGTTCACCGAGCCAGACTAAGGCGTAAGTGACTATTCCTCTGCCCTCCTCTCACACAGCGACAGCCAAGGAGGAGAGGGACTCCCACGAGGGTGCCCTGAAGAATCACCACAGAGCTGCCCACATGTGCACTCCAAGCAGACAGGGCCAGGCAGGCTCCTCACGGGGAGGGCACCCTGATCGGGAAGCCCAGACCCATGTCTCAGTCCAAGCACTGCGACAAGCACGACAGCCCCTAGACTTTTCTCAAATCACCTCAGAGGAGTACCAGCTGGATTCCTGCCCTCCCTCGGGGCCTGGGCCTGGCACCTGGAGCTGTGTGTCCTCTGGTATGCGGCTCATTGCTTCGTTCCCTGATTGCCTAATCAGCAAAACAAGGCAGTGGAGAACATGAGGCACCGGTTTCAGGGGTTAAATAAAACTGCAGCTCTTAAGGGCCCGGAGTGAAGCGACTTCCTGCATTCCCAGGCCCTGCTCCCGCTGCGCATCCAGGGGAAAAAACAGCAGGTGAAGGCGGCACGGTTGGCGCTCCCTCAGTCCGGAGCAGCCAGCACTGACTTGCGATTCGTCCTCCAGTACGCTCTGCAGGCAGGACCAGGGCGCAGGACAAGGGCCGCCATCCTGTCTGCCCCCAGCTTCCGCCCGGCACCCGCGGGAGGTCAGAGTTCTGAGTGAACGGGAAGCTATGCTGTGTAGCAGCCATCGCAGGCTTGGACTCTGGAGCCAGACTCCTGGGGTTAAGTGGGATTCTGCTCATGACTCCCTGAGACCCCGGGGCAGGTCACTCAGTCACCTGCCTGCACCTTGGTTTCCCCAGGCTTGGTGCAGGTCAGGTGAAACATGCGTCATTGCGTAGAGGTCGAGATGTCTCTCTGACGCCCTCCGAGGACAGCGCCCAGCACAGGCCACCTATCTAGGTGTTGTTGCTGCTCTCATTATTTTCTTTTGCTTCTTTGTTTTGATACGACTTTCTCTAAGTGCCAAAGAAATTACTTAACTCTTATATCTGAGATCTGCCTGCTCTCAGGTTCTTAGGTTTACAAAAAGAGCTGTCTTGACAGGCAAATTCTTAAAAACCTCTGTTCTATGTTTAGTTAAATCCTGAGGCACATCTTTGCTAAATCCCAAAACTAGCCCAGGGTACTCCTTGGGCCCCAGGACTTTACTCCATGTAGCATGACCAGGAAAAAAGACACCTCCTCGCTGCCACCAAAACCTCCTGGCCGTTCATTCTTTAAAGAACAGGGCCTAGAAGTGTCCGTGGCACTGGAGTTGCATATATGGGAACCGTGAAAGGAAAATAAATCTCAGGACCCCACAATCATTAAGCCGAAAGGAAATGTCAAGCTGGGAACTGAGTTGGCAAACCTGCCTTCCACTGTATTTCTAAGTAAGATGGCTTCAAAGATGAAAAGCTACATACCTCCCTCACAATTTTCCCACAAAGAGATTCCTTGAGAGCCTCAAGATCTTTACCCTAAGACAGTTCTGTAGAATTTCACTCAGGCAATGTAAATTGATCATTCATCTTCACAGGTGCGGGACGAAAGAGCTCAGCTTCTAACCCTCTGCTCGCCAGAGACAAATGTATATCTGATTGTTTCTTCTGGCCTATAATTTATACAAAAATGCAGATTCACTGAGCCAGGCTAAGGCATAAGTGACTATTCCTCTGTCCTCCTCTCAAATGGAAATTGTGTATTCAGCAGAAGGCTCATCAGAGACTCAAAAGAATGCAACCCTTTGTCTCTCATCTACCTATTGAAACCATAATTGCAAAATTATAACTGAGACAGTGAAAGAGATCTGACCCAACCAACTCGGTGGTGCTTCTAACCTCAGGCTGTGCTTGTTCATTCCTGGGTGTAGGCTGAAGGAACTTTGTGAGGAGCTTAGTGTATACTTTAGCTTTGAAACAAACAATAAACAGCCTTTTCCCAAAACAGGCCTCCTTCCCTGCCTGGAAGTAAGACTGCCTTTGCAGCACTGACAAATTGGTCACAAAACTAGAAATTATTGTTTAAGAGTCGTCCAGCTAAAGGCTGCAAGATTCTGACCCTCCCTAAATCACTCCTGGAGATTACATTGCTATTGTAAAACCTAAGCTCAGTGCTTGAGATATCTTGCAGACCCTGCACTCCATGGATAAACTGGCTCATCTGGTCTTGTGGCCCCCACCCAGGAACTGACTCAGTGCAAGAAGACAGCTTCGACTCCCCATGATTTCCTCTCCAACCCAACCAATCAGCACTCCCAACTCACTGGCCCCTAGCCACCAAATTAGCCTTAAAAACTCCAATCTCCAAATTCTCATGGAGACTGACGTAAGTAGTAATGAAACTCTGGTTTCCTGCATAGCCAGCTCTGCATGAATTACTCTTTCTCTAATGCAATACCCCTGTCTTGATAAAATTGGCTGTATCTAGGCAACAGGCAAGGTGAACCCACCGGGAGGTTACACTGTGACCCAGAAGCCCCCACTTCAAGTTGTCCTGCCTTTCCAGACCGAACCAATGTGCACCTTACACACATTGACGGATGGCTCATGTCTCCCTAAAATGCATAAAAGCGAGCTGTACCTAGTGTGCCTCGGTTACATGTCATCAAGACCCCCCAAGGCTGTGTCACAGGTGCATCCTCAACCTTGGCAATGTCCTCAATTGACTGAGACCCGTCTCAGACACCTTTGGTTCACCGTGTGCTCAGGGATTTTACGTGACATGTGTTCTAGGGTGTACCCTACCTAGGCGCTCTCTATTATGTCTGGCTGGGCATGGAAGCAGGCTGTTCTGCCCAGTGGAATGTTCCGACTACAGAAAGTCACCAATATGCCCCATTCTCCAAGGCCACAAACACCTCAACATGAAACCCCCACTGCACACCACAGATGGTTCTTGGATGGGTAGGCGGGTGGGACTTGACATCCATGGTTTCTTGGTCAACAGCTTCAGGTTGGGATCAGGTTCCCAAGGTGCTGAGCCCTGCAAAGGCCCAGGCTTCCCAGGGGATGCCCTGCTGAAAATACTCTCTCTTCCCCAGGAGCTGGCCTCACAGGCTCCCTGAGCAATGCTTCTCAGACCTCAGGGGCATGAGAAACACCTGGAAGGGTGATTACAGCCGACCTTGGAGCCCCTCCCTGAATTTGGATTGGGGAGGCTGGGCCTGAGAAGCCGCACTGCTCACAAGTTCCCAGGTGCTGCCACTGCCCTGGGGCACCCACTCAGAGAACCACTTGTCCAGAAGTGAGAAAAGCCATTCCTTCCAAGAACTCACCAGCCAACTCAGAGCCCTGTCTGGGGGGCAACCCTGCCTCTCCTCCACCCCAGGGGGAATTGCAAGGGGTGGTCTGTGACAGAGAGGAGCGCAGGCAGCCTCCCTGGCCCGTGGGAAGGAGCTTGCTATCTGCACAGCACAGAGGCAGAACAAAGGGTGTAACGCTCAGGTGCACGGCTTGAATTCTGATGACCAGGAACCGAATTAACCGAATTCAGGGTTACCCGCTAGCCTCCCTCAAGAACTCTGGCCCCAGGGTAGAATCAACCCACAATGTCTCTCCCCTGTGGTCATCTGAAGCCCCAGGACCACTCTCCCAGCCTGAGAGTTACAGCCCTGGCAGGACGGGGACTGCCATGTGCCTGGGCCTGCGTGGCACCTCAGAGAATATCACGCTGCATTCTGATGCGTGGAGGAAGGGAATCCCTGCTCATGGAGCTCCTAGAAGCAGCTCCTTTGGCTCCCCCAGGCTGAGGAGCCCCGACCACCCCCCACCTGCGTCAGAAGCTGCAGTTCAGGTAGCAGAGGCAGATCAGAGCAGGCCCAGGACTCATGGCCGCGTCCATTCACGGGAAAAGCATCGCCAAGCACGCCGGGCGGGGAAGATGCTATTCTCTAGAATACCTGCATGCTGTCCAAGGTGTTCTGCGCGAAGAGCAAAGCAAGACACAGTTACAGAAAGACACCATAAATAAAAGACAACACAATTTCCAGCACGTCTGAGTTGCCTTCTCTGTTTTTCAAACCAAAGCACGCTGCATTGTGACCGCCACCACATTTGAGAACATGCACCACCAGCAGCAGGGGTGACAGGTGACAGCGGGATGGCGGTGGAGCGGCCCCTCAGAGGCAGACTGAAGCCACACAGGGTCATGTCAGTGGTCTTTGGGGCAACAGGAGAAAGGAAACTACCTTTCCTGCCAGAAGACGATGCAAATTCAAGTGCGGTGGGTAACTTGGGCCAGGGAAAGGGAATAATTTTCCAGGGAGATAAATGGCCATTTGGAGGCCTGTTTCTACCCTCTCAGGTTATATATTTTCCTATTTGCTATTCATCACATTCCTCCCTCCAGATAGTCATTCACTAATGGAGGCTTTCAAAAAGTCCATTTTAATGTATATGATGATACTGAGGAAACCTTTTCCTGTGGGAGGGTTAGACTTTAAGAGGCTATGGAAGACATGCACACAGTCTGCTTTAAATGGCTGCTGCCTCCCCAGAGACAAGGGACAAGGTCATTCTAAAGAGGGCGGCGGCATCCAGTGCTGGGAAACCATGGCCTCTCCTCAGGGAACATCACTGGGAGGAGGCCACCCTGGGGCAGACCCACTCCCGTGCAACCCTCTCCTTACGGGGTGGGGGACGGCACGATCCTCGACTTCGGCAGGTGGGGGCCCCAGCTCACAGTAGCCTGCCCACCATGTCTGACAGATGCAGACAGCAGAGGCCTCAGGGGGACCCCACAGCCCTCCCGGTCTGCCTGCCTACTCACTCCCAAGGAGGCCAGCACTGGACCAGGAACCAGGGACAGGAGTGGTCACTCCCGGCACGCCACTCATGCAGCTAGGACGTAGTGGTTGTCTTTCCCGAGCCCCCAGCGGGACACATCTCTGGGAGGCAGGAGAAGGCCACTCACACCGTGTTTGCAGGGACTACACCCGGGAAAGTGTCTCGGATGGCGCTCGGGACTCTGATTGCCCAGGCCCTCCTTTCTCTGATCCTACAAATGCCTCCCCAGGATGAGCATTGTACCTTAAAAAGATACCCCAAGGCAGCTCATCAGAGGGCACGATGGCCTC
This sequence comes from Cheracebus regulus, assembly GCA_963574635.1. Classification (NCBI taxonomy): domain Eukaryota; kingdom Metazoa; phylum Chordata; class Mammalia; order Primates; family Pitheciidae; genus Cheracebus; species Cheracebus regulus. Next base: position 49,010 of record CAUYQU010083379.1, read on the forward strand.
CAGAGGGTCCCCCTGCCTTTCCTCCCGGGGCAATCAATTTGCAAGTAAGGGAGTCAGCCACGCTGCCTCACTTCCCACCCGAGAGGAGCCAGCAGAGGACAGCAAACCACATCTGAGACACACCGTTCTGAGTCTGCCTTTGTGGCCAAGGGAAAGCAGCTTAACCTCTCTGTGCCTCAGTTTCCCTGTAAGAATGGACATCATCCTGGCACCTGTTGCACTGGCTGCTTGTGAGGACAACATGCAGCATGCACACTTAATAAACGTGATCTGTTATTTCCAGCAGGCGTGACTGCAACTCTCCCCCATGTCCCCACCCCCGGGCAGAGAGCAGGGCACGCTCCTTACCTCTAGCAGCCGCACTGCACCTTCATGCTCCTTCTTAGCCTCAACCTGAGCCTTTTTTATGATGAAAAGAGAGAAAAGGGTAAGTGTTCAAAGGGGAAAGAAGACAGTGAGATCCATGTCTGAATCACGGGGGATGGGGGGTCATTTATTTTTATTCCTCTAATAGGCCCCTACATTCAGTCTTTATTTCTAACTTTTATTTGAGTTTCAGTGATACATGTGAGGTTTGCTACACAGATGCATTGCATGTCCAGGGGGTTTGACGCACAGATTACTGCCTCATCCAGGTGACAAGCTTAGGACTCAATAGGTAGGTTTTCTCTCCTCACTGTCCTCCCACCCTCTACCCTCAAGCAGGCCCTGGTGTTTGTTGGTCTTGATGTCCGTGAGTTCTCATCATTTAGTTCCCGCTTATAAATGAAAACATGCAGTGTTTGCTTTTCTGTTCCCACATTCATTTGCTTAGGAGAATGGCCTCCCGCGCTCCATCCAGGTTGATGCAAAAGGCAGGACCTCATTCTTTTTCATGGCCGTTAGCATTTCATGGAACTTACTACATTTTCTTTACCCAGTCTATGGTTGATGGGCATTTAGACTGAGTGAGCAGCATAAGCCCCTAAACTGTGAGGGTCTAAAGCAGTTCTCACTTGCTGTCCCCTTTGGCTAGATGGAATGAATTTGGGTTGGGTTTGATGCTCTTTGTAAAAATTCAAAGTGATTCCTAATCTGGCAGGGAGTGGGCGACTTCTGGGATTTGACTGGGGCCTGAGGGTGGGTGGCCCTGATTCCATTCCATTCCTGAGAAGAGGTCATGCACGGAAGGCAGTTGAGCCTAGAGCACAGCAGTGTCCCTCCAATGCCTCTGACCGTACCTTCATCTGCCCAAATGTCCCTAACTGCTTTGGAAACAAAACCTAATCCTGAAGACTTGACCCCCGACCAGCTCCAGGTTCCCTGAGACCTCACCAGGCCCTGGAGAGGGGACCGGGGCTGGTCCTAAGCATGCAACAGGCTCTGGCACCTGCAGCCTGTGGCAGGGACCCCCTCCCCAAAGCACCAGCGGCAAAACCATCTGGGCCCCTGCAGAAGAAGGAACTTCACACATTTCACTCCAGAAGTGTCTCAGAATGCTGCTGCCTGGGTAAAGGGCAGATTCGGGCGCAGCTGAAATGGAACAATGCGGCTTCTTGTCCTCACAGCTGGAAGTCCTAGCATCACGATGACGGTAAGGACCTGTCGTGTTTGCTGCCTGACTTCGATGCCCTCCTTTCCTGGGAAGGGCCTGTGAACTGGCTGGGGTCTGTCCCCCCACTGTGCTAAGCATGGTTCTGGACCCTCAGCACTTGGTGAACTGGGTAGCATGGGGCCTAAGGAGGGCAGTGGGCCTCTGCCTGAGAATACTGGGAGAGAGGGAGGACCCTTTCCACTGGACTTTGGCTTGGGAGGAGGCGAGGCTGGAACCGCTACAGCCACTTTGCCACCAGGAGGGAGTGGCCGGGGGCGTCCGCAGGGAAGCCAAGGCTGAAGCTGACCCCCAGGAGGGCAGAGAGCAGCCCGGTCCTGGCTATATGGGGAGGCCTTGGATTCTGCTGGGTCTGAGGCCTGCAGATTTGAGCCCTGGATCCAGCCATATCTGAAGCCAAATTTTCAGTGATGGGTGCATCACTTGAAACCAAGAGTGTTAATGAACATCATCATCAAGTGCGAAAGCATGAAACAATTCCTAAAGTGTCGGACACTGGAGGCCAGTTTCTGGAGGTTGTAACGAGACAGAGAAGGAAAGAGGAACCAGGCTCCTGCCTGCCCCACAGTCCACGCTGTGCAGCCTTCACACTGGCGTCACTCCCCCAAACATTCCCCATGGAGCAGGAAAGCAGGGATTTTTAAGAAGCATTATTTTCTGACACAAGAGTGCACTTACCTCTTAAAACATACAGTGTAATAAAGAATCCATATGCTACATTGCAACATACATTTAGAATTCTCAGTTTCCAGAGAACTATTTTCTCTAGCTGCCTAGAGAATAATTAGTGATGGACGATTCAACACCGTAAATAAGCAAGTGAACATTATCTTAACAGCGTCTACTTCTCTCTCACAAGATTCTGCGGGCTGGAAAGAGGGAAGAGCTTGGCTTCCCCAGCCAAGGGGAAACCTGCCATTCCCCTGGCTAAAAATGAAACGTCGTCTGAGATTTCTACAGAGTTCATTCATATGCATTCCGTTCTCACATATTTCCAATGAGAGTTTTAGGAGCTGGCCAAGTGACTAGAACACAGAAGATTAATTACACCATTCTCCAATTCAGCTTGATCACCCATTGCTGAAAGCTGTTCCTTTCAAAGTAAAAACCAGCAAGATCAACAATAAATAACCAAATAGAAAAAGACACAAATAAGCAGGGGACATATAGGAATTATATAAATGACGCCACCACTGGGTCCATTGAATCAAAGAGAGTTTTCAACTGGCAGGATTTTAAAAACAGCAAACAAATTCTCCAGCAGGCTGTTAGAACTCAGCCAGGCTGGCAGCACTATTCAGTTTCCAGCCTGAGATGAAAACCAGTGCATTTTTGCAGGCTACTTGCAAGCTGGGCCATTTGGGCGATCAGAATAGATTGCTAAAATTGGCAGCACTGAATTCTTACAAAATCGAAGCAACAGCTTAAGCGAAGCTCATTTCAGGGCCAAGACAGGGAAAGCGTGACCTTCGCAGAGAGCGGTTCCTGCAGAACCGGGACACTGGCACTCCCGACGCTGGAGGACAGGCCTGAGGAACAAGCCTGTTACCCAGAGGACCCGCTATCCGTGAGGGCAGCGGGCTCTGCAGCAGTGTCTGGGGAGACAGGCTCCCTGTGGCCCAAGCGCTGGGCATCTGGTTGGGGTGGACAGGGCACAGAGCAATAAGCCGTCCAGGCTCCCGGCGACTGTGACCAGACGACAGGTGTTGGCTCGGACAGAGCACAGCGAGGGCCTCCGTGGGTGTTATGAAATATTAGCTCTGCAGAAACATCAGTGAGACCCATGGAACTACGCTAAGGGCTACAAGGATCCTCAAATCAGGAATTCCGCAGAGCTGAGGGCTGAGGGACGGTTTCTAATACTCCAGGGACACACAGGACAGAGGCACACACTGCCTGAAATTAACACAGTGAGTCAGCTATGACCCGCCCGGGTCACGCACACACAACGGAGGCCGAACACTCGAGGGCAGCATGGCAAATTCAGCCACAGCATTAACTATGCGCCGGGCAGGGAGCTCAGCTCCTCTTAGTATCACATTTCAGGAACAGCCTTCAGACTGAAAGCAATCATCCTACAAGAGGACTTTTAGATCCAATAAAGTCGGTCAGGTCTGCGGATGAATTATAAATATGGAAAAGCCCTTTAGCTCATATGACTGGATTATCATAATCGCTGCTTGTCATAAGACAAGGACGTAACCTACACGTGAAACTGAGAGTCTGAAGCGTTGGAGCGCAGCCGGACTCCAGGCTGACCGTTCACCAGAGAGGAAGCCTTGGGGTTTCGGAATCGGGTCTCAGGTGTCCCACGAGCACGTCAGTGAGCCTCAGCCTCCTTATCTGTAACTCGGAGAAAGCAACGGCCTCCGCCCTGCAGGATACACGAGGGCCGCCTGTTCATTTATTCACTCCGCAGGCATCTGCTGAGTGTTGGTGAGAATGTATTGTCAGTCATCTCACTCGTGGTATTTTGGAACCTCGCCACATCTCTCAAGCACCTCCGTCCATCCCGGATTTGCAGGGGAGCTCCCTGGTGTCAGGGGACGTTTGAGGAGTGCGATGAGCCTCTCACGGAGCTGACACGCCAGCAGGTGGAGGTGAGGAGTGGGCAAGCAGCCACGTGAGCAAGCAGGCCTGTTGTGCATCAGCAGACGGGGCGACGTGCCCTGCATCTGGGCATGGAGTGGCGTCTGGTCTAAGGGAGACTCAATGAGGGAAATGAACCGGTCCTGCCACAACCTGGGACCAGGCATTGTCGACGAGGGCCCTGAGAGGGGACCGGCTTTGGCACAGTCCAGGGAGAGGAGGACGCTGCTGCAGTGTGGGGTGCGTGGGGAGCCAGAGGAGCTGCAGAGGTGGCGCAGCTCACGGAGTACACGCCCGCACTCCAGTCCCGGCCCAGACACGCCGCACCAGCGGGTTTGTGCCCAGTGTCACTTCCACCATCCTCATGACCACTCACAGCCTGTTCTCACCCACTCTGTGTTACTGGGACTTTGCTGACACGAGGCGCTCCGTAATCATCTGTTGAGTGAACGGAGGCAGGGATGTGTGAATGAGCTCTTGCTCCCCATCTCCAGGAAGCAAAGTCTCCTGGGAGAGCCTGTGGTTGCCAGCAGACGGCATGGGCCCTGGCGTGGCTGCCTTTTGCTTTTTTAAACTGTGCCTCTCTCCAGCTACCAGAGACAGGGCTGCAGTGTGAGCTCATCGTCCTTGGATTCCGGGAGGAGAGCTCTGGGAGGCTGATCCCTCATTCGTTCATTCACGCGTTGGTTTATTTCTCTGATTTAACAAACGCTTTCCTTCTCACATGATCTCACGTGCCTCTCCTGACTGCCACGCCAGGCGGGAGGACAGGTGGGGCTGCCTGGGAGGGAGGTGCCCCTGGACAAGGTGCTGAGAGGCGGGCCCCTGATGTGAGACGCTTGAATACCCAGAGCTTTCTGAAGGGTGGTCAGGTCTAGAGGTGAGGCTGATGCCACAAAGGAATCTCCAAGTACTGCAATGTGCAGCACAATCCACCTGTATTTCAGGAAAAATAAACTCCTGCCTCACATTGCACAGCAAGAAAAACTACATGATAGGGCTGAGGAAGCGGAGGATCAAAGCACAAAGAGGCAGAGAGGAGACCCCCAGATAGCAGGGAGGGGCATTTCTAGGACTCAGACTGAAGGAAGAGGCCAGGGGCTCCAGGCAGGCGTCTCCAAGGGGAAAATGGAATTAGAAGTTGCCTGGAGGACTGAGACTATCCGAGAGGAATATGACAGCTCCAGCCAGGAACTGGGGAACAAAGGAATGATGAGTGTGCAGAAGAGCAAACAGAAAGGTAGGTAACTCCAGGGAAAGGAAGAGCTGGACAGAGACGGGAAGGGCTGCTGTGTACAGAGCCCAGGGGCTTCAGCAGAAGGGCAGGTGTCGCTGCGGAGAGAGCAGAGCTCCATTTGGGACATGGTGTCTGAGGCCATCCAGGCAGCAGTGTCGAGCAGAGGGTGGGTCAGATGCGTCATCTGACTTGCAGGTCTGAATCTGGGAGTCGCCAAGCAGAGGTGGTGCTGAAACCCACACATCCACACGAGGTCAGGATGGTGAGTGTGGACCGAGAAGTGATGTGGATGAAGGACTGAGTCTTGGGGTCACCTGCGACGTGCAGGGGGCTGGTGTGGAGAAGGAAACCAGGAGACGGTGGTGTCCTTGGAGGCCGTAAGCTCAAACTGGGCCCCTGGGTTAAAGAAAATGACAGAGAACCACCCACTGGCCCATGAGCCCTCACATGGGTGACATTAACAAAAGCCACTTGTGGCGTATGGGGTCCTGTGAGAACAGGTTCAAGAAGGAGCTGGGGTTGCAGAAAGAAAGAACGGGGAGCTCCATTGAGACGGCTCCACAGCACTCTCATCCGAATCAGCTTTGCGCCTTGGATAGTTCAAAGATGATTGGTAACTTTTATCTTGGTAGGGGGGTGAAGGCCAGTCTTCAGCTGATCCGTGCCTCATGGTGGAGGCGAGAGCTCCAGTTCTGTACCTCAGGCCCAAATTCAAGCCCCGGCCCCTCCCTGGCTGCACCTCAGCCACCCAGCCTTCCTCCTCTTCCCTGGATGTGCTGGGCTGGTTCCCAAGGGGGCCCCTATGTGTGCTACTCCGTAACCCCCGCACACTCCCACCCTGGCTCTCACGTGGGGGGCATCATCTGCTCCTTGAAATGTCCCCTGTATCTGAAGTCAGGGTCCTGTCAATCCATTCACCCACTTTCTTCAGCCTGGGAGGCCAGCACCCTGTCCCACCGCCGCCGTGTTCTCATGTCTGGAGCAGCTGCTGAGCGGCTGCTTGGAGGGGCCGGTGGCTGACATGTGGTGAACGAGGGCTTGAGGAAGCCGGTCAGGAGTGCAGCAAGACGGCTCCCCCAGGGGAAACTGAATGCAAAGATCCACTCTGGAAAGCAGCCCTGGATCTCCCACCACCCAAGAGTCGGCCTTCCTCTTCTCACGTTTAAAAACTAAAAGCCTCTAGAAATTACAAAATCGACCCTTTCATATTTCATCCAGTTTCTCGCTCTCTGCCCCTGCTCCACTGGCGAAGCATCAGTGTGTCCAAAACAGAGACCACGGTGAGTGCAGGGGAATGAAGGGCGCCGAGGAAACTGGACGGTTCACAAAAGAGACGGTGGGCGCTGAGCGGCAGAGCCGGCTGCAGGTGATTTTCCTTGGCATCGAATGCTTGGTAAACCTAACTCCAGGCTCCTAGAGAATGTTCTGTTGAGAAAAAACATCCTGTCCCTTCCTGGACAGTCTCTGCATTTCTACAGACTTATGAACTGTCTCAGACGGTCCCAGCCTGGGGATGTGGCTTCTGGAGGGGTGATGGATGAGCGCTGGTACCATCAGGCATCACCTGGCCACGGGCAAGGTCCTTGAGGCATAGCAGGAGAAGATAAAAGAGTAATATTCCTGCCCGTGTCCCAGCAATATCCCTTGCGGATAACATCTAATGAAATATTGCTTCTCCGGGTGCCTGCCAACTTATTATGACAGGTAATGAAGGCTGTGAAGGTCCCATCAGCACAGGCTTAATGAAATCTATCCTTAATAGAATCTTGTGCTAAATGATTAGAGAAACGGCATCAGAACATATCTACCTGTTTCAATAAGCTCCGCTAATAAACTCAGGAGGAGAAACGCTGCTCCGACAGATTCCTATCGCCACCCAGGCTGGGTGAATGACTGTGAGTCCTTTATTTTGAGATCCAAGACATGGAGAAGCTGTCCGATGGGTCGAGGGGCCACAGAGGGCAGAGGAGTGGCCCATCCCAGCCGGCCCGAGTGGGGGGCTGCATGCCAGCAAGCTGCACCCCAGCCTTAGGGGCGGCTGCCCTGCCAGGAGGAGGAGAGGGCAGCGCTGGGTGCAGACACTGGGCTCTGGAAGGAAATGAGATGAGAACAGTTCACAGGTGCCCACCTTCCGATTTCTTCCTGGGGGTACCCCAAGCCCATGGGCTCCAGGTGTGCCACCTTCCTACCCATTTGGCAAGAGACAGCAGCTGTGGCTGAGGACTGGAGTGGGGGTGAGGGTACCCTTCTCAGCCCCCAGACTCATCACAGGTGCCCAGGAGGTAAAAACCCCAAATCCCTCGGTCCTTCCTTCCTCCTTCCCTGGTGCCTCTCTGCTTCCTGCCCTGATTCCTTTTCCTGTCTTGTCTCCCTCTTTTCCTTTCTTACTGGGATCACGCTATGAATATTGCTCTGCAACTCAGTGCATTCACTTGATAGTACGTCACGCAAACAGCCTCAAGACAGCGGAATCAAACCTCTGCGCTCCCTTTCCCTGACATGAGGTGGCCCCTGGCGTGGAGGAGCCATGGTGCCCACAGCCATCATCCTTAGGTGGGCATCAACTGGGTCCAGTCCCCCTCCCCACTGCCACAAAGCAGCACTACAAGAAAACACAACTCCTTTTGAACTGGTTCCTATATTCCTTGCAGGGTATTGTCCAGGATGGGGGTGGCAGGGGCACCCTCTACGTGCACTTGTAGTTTTAACGAATGCTGCACATTGCTTTTTCCAGAAGGTGAAGCAACTCGCACCCTGCCAGCCATCTCTGTGCATGTTCTTTTCCCTACGACCTCACCAGCATCAGATGTTAGAGCTTTGCATCTGTTTTTGCATTATAAACCGTGAACACAGGTCTACTTAAGAAACACCAGAGCAGGAAAGCAGAAATGAGTCTGAATCCTTCTGCGCAAGGACAGAGTGGGAGAGACCTGGGAGCAGAGGCTGCAGGTCGGCCGCTCCCCGACACCAGGGGTCCCCAGCCCACCCCCTGGCCACCCCTAGACTCCCCCCCTTGCACACCACGCCTGGTTGCCCGCCACTCACCTTCTGCAGAAGGTCGATTTCCTGCTGCTTGGCGCTGAGAACAGCCAGGGCCTGCTCATGCTCCAGCTCCAGCTGCTGCCGACGCTCAGCCGCCTCTCGCATATGCTGTGGGACACGGAGAGGCCCGGCTGAGCAGGGCAGCCTGCGCCCACGGCGTGCACCCGAGCCCCTGCACCGAGCGGGCTCCGACTCAGCCCCGTGACGCTGGAGCAGCCCCGAGTCGCCCTGCGGGGCACCCCCCTCCTCCATGCTGATAACAGGGCTCCTCCAGAGTGGCAGTCCCGGCAGGGAACCCTGATGGGAACAAGCCCTGCACCTGTCTCTCCTCCTCGGGTTCAAAACCCAGCGAGCATTTGAGCAGAGCTCTGTTCTCACGCAAAGCCGACTTCCTCTTTTTGCTTGTTCTGAAAAATTTAATCTCCACCCTCTGCCTTTTTTGCCCAGGTAGTTTGTCAATAACAGCAAAGCCTTATTAATGTTGTCCTATGTGCCCAGAACTGGTGCAAGCTTTTGTCTGCATTTAAGTCATATCATCCCCATCATCAGCCAGGAGGTAGGTTCTGAAAGTAGCCTCCTTCTACAGAGAGGGAAACTGAGGCACGGGACAGCATCCTTGCCCGTCATACAGCTGGGAAGTGAACACCTGTTCAGAATGCAAGCCCAGAGTCCATACCCTCAACGGAGCTTCCAAACCTCAGGCTCTGGCCCTGACTGCTGACTCCCAGTGAACAAGGGCACTCAGAACCGGGAGTCCAAATTCCTTTGTGAAAGTCGCAAGGTGGCCCCCATCAGCCAGGCCCATTTTCTGGAGCAGAGCAAAGGAGCCTTGTTCCTGGCTTTGTCCCCTCCTCCTGACAATCCATCTATTCTGTTTGGAGGGGCAGCACTCAATCTCCAGTGCCCAGGGTTCGACTCTCACCTACTCACCCTCTGAGTGCCCTTCCCTCCCCTCTGACAGGTCTCACTGGCCCAGAGGCACCATCAGGACCCTGACAGTGAGGACAGGGCCCGCACACCCACGAGGCTCACAGCAGTGACCAGCCACGAATCCTGGTGGCCCTGCAGGAGGAAACCCAAGGGAAATGGCATCGGGTAGAAAAGGCCACAGCGTGGGCAAAGGTCACACTGGGAACTGTCACAGAAAACACTTTCTGGGGGCCCCAAGCCACTCCTGGGGGCTTGGACAGGGTGGACGGTCACACTGGGAACAATCACAGAAAACATTTCCCAGGGTCCCCAGCCACTCCTGGGTGCTTGGATAACCCACGGCAACATGCTGGAATTTCACTGTCATTTCCTCTCATATATACATGTGGTGACCTCATGGTCAACATTTTAAAATCTGAGTCTTTTATATAAAAGTCCATACTCCTTCAAAAATGGGAAGAGTTGGCCCCGAATGCCTCCAGGAAAGGACTGAGAAGGGGGTGAGAGTTGCCTCCTCCAGGCACACCCCCCTGACAGCTGCTGCCTCACGGACCTGCCCCCCATGCCCCTGACAGCCGAGGGCCGCAGATGACCCAGGTCCTAAAGTGAGCAGGTGCCTTGGCACAGCGAGGCATGGGGGGACCCAACACCTTCCTCCCCGGGCTGGAGCTGGTTGGTCATTTGTTTTTTATATTTTATTTATCTTACAATTCTATTGATTTTTAGTCTTTTACTCATCTTTCCTTTTTTTCTCTTTTTTGAGACGGAGGCTTGCTCTGTCGCCCAGGCTAGAGTGCAATGGCAGGACCTTGGCTCACTATAACTTCCACCTCCTGGGTTCAAGCCATTCTGCTGCTTCAGTCTCCTGAGTAGCTGGAATGACAGGCACATGCCACCACGCCTGGCTAATTTTTCATATTTTTAGTAGAGATGGGGTTTTGCCATGTTGGTCAGGCTGGTCTCGAACTCCTGACCTCAGGTTATTCTCCTACCTCATCCTCCCAAAGTGCCGGGATTACAGGCATGAGCCGCCACGCCGGCCACATTTTACTCACTTTTATTTAGTTTTGGCGCCTCAAAGGCCTGTAGCCTTCACAAGTCATGAGGTTGGATGCATGTGTTCAAGAGAAGGTTAACGATGGATGTGGTTTCCTGAGGCCGCCACAGACTCAGCCTGAGCAGGAAAGAGGAGTCTGGCAGGGGAGGTGAGGGCGTCCCTGCTGTGACTGGCAGGGAAGCACTCAGGCTCAGAGGGAGGCAGGTGGGGCCCCAGGGGAGGAGGCAGAGAGGCTGATGACATTCTTCATGCCAATTTTCCCAAGGTAGCCTTTCCTGCAGGCTGCTGTAAGCTCCTTTCTTCTGGGAAATACCTTGAAACAGAACCACTTTAACTGAGGAGGGCGAAGGTCTCCACCTTTCATTTTGCAAAGTGCTGTGGTTGGTGGGATAGTTTGCCTGTGTTTACAAGGTGAAGTCTTCCTCCAGGCCCACGTCTCAGGCACGGCGACCTCATGTGCTAGTTGATCCGCAGTTTTAGGCTGAATAGCCTCAGCCTCCCCTCTGCTATCTCCAGAAGCAGCTCCCAGTGAACACGGAAGCTGTCATTACCCTGCACCCCTGCAGACAACTGGGGGCTTGGCTGTTGCCATGGGAATGCTCACAAGAACCCGGGATCCTGAGAAAATGGAATTCCCCAAGATACCAACCAAACCCCATGAAACATGGGGGTCCCAGCCAGTGACCACTGCCAGTTCACACTGGGGCCGTATGGGTCCCAGGGAAACACTGTGCCTGTATTGCCCCACATTGACTCAGTTCTGAGCCTGGGCAGGCCTGGCCCTCTTGGGAAGGAGCCCTGGGTGTTTGCTATGAAGCCCTCCTGAGACCCACCTGGACACACCCTCTCCCGCCTCGCTGGGCCATTTGAGATCCACCTCCACGCTGATCTCCCGCCCAACTGGGCCGTCTGAGATCCACCTCCACGCTGATCTCCCACCCCTCCAGGCCATCTGAGATCCACCTCCATGCTGATCTCCCACCCCACTAGGCTGTCCGCCTATTTGGGCCTCGCCAATTCTAACCGTCTCTTTCCAACAGCCTCAGCTTCCCCTTCCCCCACACCAGTTCACCATGAGTGCAAACCAGCTGCACACATCACAGGGTGTTTTTATGAGGACGGGAACAAGCCACCAAGACAGACAAACCACAAGCGGACAGCGCCCTAGGAGACGCCGGGGATCCCCTGAGCTCCTGATCAGCTTTGGGAACTCTTCCTCACACCCTGGCTGCCACCTGGCTGTGGTGTGGCTCTCCTCTGGAGTCAGGCTTTCCCGTGAGGGTCCTGGAGGTCGTCAGGATGGCTGGTCTCTGCAGACCCTCATGAAGTCCTCTGTGTGGGGCTTCCAGCTCCAGAGAGGACTATTTCCACTCCATTTGCTCCTTCATTGCTTCTTCTGTATATTCATTCATCGGACTGACATTTATTAAGCACCTACTAGGTACCAAGAAGCTGGGACGTGAACAGGACGACTGTGTCTTCATGAGAGAACACCCCAAGAGTGGGGGCCGAGTGTGAAGGCAGAACAATGAACAGGCAGAGTCCGAGAATGGTACCAGGTGGGTGGAAGCACCCAAGTGACAACTGCCATCCTGAACTTAGTGGGGCAGCCATTTCCTACATCCTAACACCAGCCGCAACTGATACAAGGGGATTTCAGCCAAATTCCACAGGGGGAACTCACTCACTCAACAACTATTTACCAAGCACTTGTTTTATGCCAGGCACCATGCTGGGTTCTGACGGCTACAGCCACGCAAAACAAAAGCAAAAGGAAACTCTGCGCTCTTGGAGCTCACATTTTGCAGGGAGGGATAGACCTCATCCAAATACACCAGTTGTGTAGGTGTGGGGTCAGCAGTCCTAAGTGCTGTGGGGTCAGGCTGTCCTGTGTGTTTGGGGTCGGGCAGTCTTGAGTGTTTGGGTTTGGATGGTCCTCAGTGTTTGGGGGTTGGATGGTCCTCAGTGTTTGGGGGTCGGGTGGTCCTGAGTGTTTTGGGTCAGGCAGTCCTGAGTGTTTGGGGTTGGATGGTCCTCAGTGTTTGGGGGTCAGATGGTCCTCAGTGTTTGGGAGTCAGATGGTCCTCAGTGTTTGGGAGTCAGATGGTCCTCAGTGTTTGGGGGTCGGATGGTCCTCAGTGTTTGGGGGTCAGATGGTCCTCAGTGTTTGGGAGTTGGGCGGTCCTCAGTGTTTGGGAGTCGGTCGGTCCTCAGTGTTTGGGGTTGGGCAGTCCTGAGTGTTTGGGGGTTGGATGGTCCTCAGTGTTTGGGGGTCAGATGGTCCTGAGCGTTTGGGGGTCGGGTGGTCCTGAGTATTTGGGGGTCGGGTGGTCCTGAGTGTTTGGAGTCGGACGGTCCTGAGTGTTTGGGGGTCAGGCGGTCTTGAGTGTTTGGGGGTCAGATGGTCCTCAGTGTTTGGGGGTTGGGTGGTCCTGAATGTTTGGGGGGCGGGCGGTCATGACTGTTTGGGGTCAGGCGGTCCTGAGTGTTTGGTGTTGGGTGGTCCTGAGTGTTTGGAGTCAGATGGTCCTGAGTGTTTGGGGGTCGGATGGTCCCGAGTGTTTGGGGGTCGGGTGGTCCTGAGCGTCTGGGGTCGGGCGGTCCTGAGTGTTTGGGGGTCGGGTGGTCCTGAGTGTCTGGGGTCGGGCGGTCCTGAGTGTTTGGGGGTCGGGTGGTCCTGAGTGTTTGGGGGTCGGGCGGTCCTGACTGTTTGGGGTTGGGTGGTCCTGACTTTGGGGTTGGGTGGTCCTGAGCACCCCCGTTCCCAACACACTGGCCAGCTCCCCTGCCTGCTGTCTGCTCCTCTACCCTGGAATGTAATCAGGAACCTCGCCCCACTGCGTCCCTGTCCCCACAACAGGTCACTCGGCACAGATGCCAAATCCTCAAACCGCCACCCTTGTGGCCTCTGGAAGCTCAGTCCCATGCTGTCCCCACCACTCCCTTCTCCAGCCACCTGGGCCTCCTCCCAGCTCCTGGAGCTCTCCACACTTCCATCAGGGCTGATCAGGGAGACTGGGGGAGAGGTGCTTCAGCATTTCAGGTTAGCAAAGGTCATTAAAGAGCCTGAACACCTGGGCTCTAATCCCAGCTCTGATGCTGGCTTGCTGTGTGACCTTAGAGTCGTTACTTAACCTCTCTGGGCTCCACGTTCTTCTTTTGGATTAATTATTCAACACTATTCTTTTTCAATTGGTTAAAGATTAATGAAATAACTAATGTTGATTAATTATGAAGTAACACCTACTTCATAGCGGGGTTTGAATTTTACCTGAGCTAGAACAGGACCTGGCGTCTGTTAACTTCTCTGTGTTATCTTTTCCTCCCAAGAGAAGAAAACCCTTTCCTAGCTGATGTGAGTGGCCCTGGGTGATGCCACCTAAAGTTCAGGTACAGGGTGGGAGGGAGGACTCATGAGGAGACCAGGGCTGCAGCAACAGGACAATAGACAGCTACCGCCGCATTGGTAAAATGGCGGTAGAAATCGGAATGCGGCCGCTGCCATTTATTAAGCACCTGCTATATGCAGGGCACTATGGCACCCAGGCACTGCCTCCTTTAACGCTGAGGGTATTCGCAGCAGAGCAATGGACTCAGGGAAGCTCAGCAAGGCCTTAAAGCCACAGCTGAACATGGCCGCTGAGAACCCAGAACTCACAGCCAGTCTGCTCCAGCCTCCACCCTACTTCCGGGCTGAGGTGACTTACACCAGCCCTTGTCATCTTGGAGGGCTATGGGCAGGGCAGAGAGGCAGCTTCCAGCTCCCTGGAGGCCCACCTGGCCTGGGTGGCCAACGGTGCAGCTGCTTAATTCTGCTATTTTGGCTTAATTCTGGCTAATTTTGTGCTTCTGTTTATTTTAGAAGGGGATACTGCCAAAGGCAGGCTGCATCATCTTTATTTAGCTCTGGGAAGGAAGCTGTTAGCGAGAGGACGGCACAGCGTTCCCTACCAGGACTCGCTAGGTAGGGTCACCAGGCACGGAAACAGCTCCGGACGTGGTCCTGTGGCCTCAGAGTCGCCAAGGACAAAGGGGTGGACGGTGCTATGCTGGGCTCTTGCTTCAGGGTGCCGGTGAGACGAGGGTTGATAGATCAGATAGATGGAAACAAGATCAATGAAGAAGGCTTTGCAGTTCTACGGTTAATGAACCACGTCCAGAGAAGTGACTGTCAGAAAGGCGTGCATGGGAGAAGCACTCGGCCCGCAGAGGGCGGCCTTGGGTTCATCACAGATGCCATGACTGGGAGACCAAGGTTTGCTGGGGCTTGTTTTGGCTTCAGCATCCATCTCTCCAAATCTCACCTGTTCCTGCAAAGCCCTCGTCCCCCTCCAGCCACTGCCCATGTATCTGTTTCCCGTCTCAACCAAACTTCTTAAAGGATCCATTCCACCCACTCTCCCCACGACCTCACCTCCCACGCACTCTCCAGCCCTTCCAGTCGGCCTCCCTCCTGTCGCTTGGCTGAGATCCTCCCACTGAGGCAGCTGAGGCGTCCCTGTGGCCCGAGCCAATGGCCACTCTTCTGTCTGCACTGGACCAAATCCCTCAGCAGCACCCGACACCAGGGCCGCTCCTCCTGGACATGCCCTGGACTCTGCTCCGCATGGGCCGCACTGACCTAGCCTCCCTCCCTGGCCTCTGCCCCCATGGGCAATGCTGACCTGGCCTCAGTCTCTGGACTCCGCCCCCATGGGCAATGCTGACCTGGTTTCCCTCCCTGGACTCCAGCCCCATGGGCCACGTTGACCTGGCCTCCCCCTCCCTGGACTCCACTCCCGTGGGCCACGCTGACCTGGCCTCCCTCCCTGGCCTCTGCCCCTCCATGGGCCCCACTGACCTGGGCTCCCTCCCTGGACTCTGCCTCCATGGGCCAGGCTGACCTGGCCTCCCTCCCTGGACTCCGCCCCTGTGGGCCACGCTGACCTGGCCTCCCTCCCTGGACTCTGCCCCCTGTGGGCCACGCTGACCTGGCCTCCCTCCCTGGACTCCACTCCTGTGGGCCATGCTGACCTGGCCTCCCTCCCTGGACTCCACCCCCATGGGCCACGCTGACCTGGCCTCCCTCCGTGGACTCTGCCCTTGTGGGCCACGCTGACCTGGCCCCCCTCCCTGGCCTCTGCAATGACCTCCTGCTGATCTCTAAATCCTGGAGTGGCCACAGCTCTATTTATACTGTTCCCTAGGCGATCTTAGCCAGCTTTGTGGTTTTAAGTGCCACATAATTCCAAATGAAGCCTTCATGCCCCCACTCACACCCAATTGCCTACTCATTATCCCCACATGGACGGACGGGAGGAAGCGCAAATTTAGCCTGTCCGAAATAGAATTCTTGATTTCCTTCCTCAAACGAGTTCCCTCCCCAAGCTGCGCCATCTCACAAAGGACACCATCATCCCCTCAGCTCCTCCGGCTGCAAAGCTGAAAGTCATTCTTGATTTCCTGCCCTCCTTCCCGCCTTGCTCAACATCCAGGTCTTTAAAATGTCCTCCCAATTTAAGAAAATGTGCACCCAAACTCCCCCCGCCCATCTCGGCCATTTTCTCCTGTGTCCAGCGCTGCCAGCCCACCTCCCTACACTTGTCCAACGTAAGCAGCTCCTCAGAGCCCTTCCTGCCCCAAGACAGCTCCTCCAGAGCCACGCGCTGCAAACCAGAGATCACCCCACAGCCATTCTCCTTCAAGAGGACAGAGGCTGCCAACGGCAGCTGGACAGCGCCAGACTCCCGGCTGCAGACCCCAGACTCCTCTGTGATCCAGCCTCTTCTCTGACTTCTCCTCTCACCTCTGCCCCTTCATCACTGTGCTCCTGCCACACTGGCTTCTGCTCAGTTTCACCATCACACTTAGGTCATCCCAACTCCTTAGCTAGTGCCGTTCCTGCCACCCAACATGCTTGTCCCCGTATCACCAGGTGGCCAACCCTTCACGGTGTGATGGGGTTTAGGATGCGTCTCCTCCAAACCTTGTATTGACACGTGACCCTCGTGTTGGAGGTGGGACCTGGTGGGAGGGGTTTGGGTCACGGTTGTGTAGCCCTCATGAATGGCTTGGTGCCTTCCCCATGGTGATAAGTGATTTTTTTTTTTTTGAGACAGAGTCTTGCTCTTGTCACCCAGGCTAGAGTGCCATGGCATGATCTCTGGTCACTGCAACCTCTGCCTCCTGGGTTCAAGTGATTCTCCTGCTTCAGTCTCCTGAGTAGTTGGGATTACAGGCGCACACCACCACACTCGGCTAATATTTGTATTTTTAGTAGAGATGGGGTTTCATCATGTTGGTCAGGCTGGCCTCAAACTCCTGACCTTGTGATCCGCCTGCCTCGGCCTCCTAAAATGCTGGGATTACAGGCATGAGCCACCGTGCCCGGCCGGTGAGTGAGTTCTTAAGGGAGCCTGGCTCCTCCTCCCCAGCTCTTGCTTCCTCCCTCGCCGTGTGACGCACCTGCCCCCACCTGGCCTTCCGCCATGTTTGGAAGCTTCCTGAGGCCTCACCAGAAGCTGAGCAGATACTGGCACCAAGCTTGTACAGCCTGCAGAACCGTGAGACAAATACACTTCTTTTCTTTACAAATTACCCAGTCTCAGATATTTCTTTATAGCAACACAAAATTGACAAAAGGCATGGCAAGTTTCCTGACCAGTGACCAGTGACCAGCAATGGTTGTATTTCATGTTTATTCTACGCCATCCTTCCTGCCCCACTTCCTACTCTTGTCCATGAGAACCATGGGATTACAGGACCTGTTTTTCTGTCTGCTGGTGCACCCCCAGCCCAGAACAGTCTCTGGCACATGGTGAGGCAGAATCAACAATAGTGAAGGTAAGGTTTCTCACCTAGAACATCTTTCCCATGCCCTCAGCCCACCCTCCCCTTTGGCCACCCTCTCCATCCCTCACGGCCTCCATCAGGACTCTGCAGCAATGCTGCCACCTGCTTTGTACCATTCTGATTAATTTCATATAATTCTCACTTTCTCAACTGGACTAGAAACAGCTCCACTTCCGGGTGCACACTCCATGGGCAACAGGAATCTAATGATCATTTTCTAAGTGGAATTACACCAATGACGTGAGTGGGGGATCCATCCTGAGGCTGTCAGGAAACTAGAGTTTCACACTTGAGGAGCCTAGAGAAGACTGATCCTCACTGCCAAAGACTCCACATTTCACCAAACCCACAGTCAAAACTGTGAACCAGGGACATAAGCTGGTTCTCCTGGAGGCCACCACACTGGCGGAGTTAGTCACACAGCTATAACAAAACATCTCCTCTCGGAGATGGGCTTTGAGACTGATGAGGGTGGAATGAAGTGGATGGCGAAAAAAAGTTTATGCCAAAAATAGGAGAGCTATTGGCTGCAAAGGCTGAAATTCGTGGTGTTAGGGGAAGACAGCTCCAACAGGGGGCGGGGGGGCTGTGAGTTTAATATTAGTGAGGTCTATGAACCAGCCAGAAAAAAGAAAGAGACAAGGCTCACACACACACGGACATGCTAAATATATCCATCCATCCTGGCATGAGGACATACTGATTCATTCTGCACAGTGTTACTTTTCTAAATGTAGCCAGTGTGCATGTCTTTGTTGAAACAGCTATAGAAAATCAGTGTTGCAAGGCTGAGATATTAATCAGTGTTTCTTTCTAGCACTAACTCTGTATTTTTCCTCCATTCCCCTCCCACTTCCCATCCTAAGGGCTCCATTCTGTGCTCACTGCCTCAGGGAGGATGAGGATGGCTCAGGAAGACCAGAAACTGGGGGATCTCCTGGGCTTTGGTCCGCAGACCTAAGGGGAATCAGGAAGACAGCACACAGAGGGTTTATTGTGAGAAACTGAGACTAGACGTCCCTTCTAATCTGCAGAAATATATTGCTTCATCAGAGGCAGAGAGATGAGCTGAGAAGAACTGATGCATGTACAGACACTGGTGGATTCTGCAGAGATGGGCTCTTGCCTCTGCTTTCTGGAAAGTTCCAGAGAGGTGACTCCTAGAGAATGTAAGGCTAGCACACGAGTTGAGAAAATGGAGCTTGAACAGCCTGGCAGGGATTTCTGAACAACCCTTGGATAACTAAGAGCCCACGTGAATGCATACAACTAAACCATTAAATGACTTGATGCCTTATATTTTACAATGTCATCATGTAACTTCTGCCCCTGTCTCTGAAATAATCAAACAACTGGTAGACTGTGGATCATGTACTTTTACAGCTACATTTAAGCAATATGCATTAGACAGCATGGTGGGAATCTCAGTGTGTGTGTATACTTGGATGAGGTCAGGAAGGAATCCCACAACAACTTGGCGTTTGTAACCCTGCAGCCCAGCCTAGATCTCACCTTGGTGTGCCAATCAACTGCCTCATTGCTCTCAGACCTACTCTGTCTCCTCATTTTGCTATGTATCAGAGAGAGCTACACTTCCCAGACACCCTCACCCTCTGCTTCTGGGTAGTCGGCCAACAGGCGGCATCGAGGGGAGGGAAGCCAGGCACTTCTCCCCATCTCTCTGCCTCCCGAGACGTCTCCAGGAGTGGCGCCATCTCCTGTCTCTTACCTGTGGTCTCTGCTCCTGACTCTGAGAACATCATCACTCCCACTGTCCCTTCAGACTCAGAGGTGACACCAGCTTCCCACTGCACTCACTTGGTGTCTTAGCTCTTCCATCCTGGGCGTCTCCAATCCCCTGAATCAGTGTCCCTCCATTAGAAATATCTTGGCTGGTTCCTGCTTTTTGACTGAAGTCTGACTGGGATAAGCTGAAGGAAAAGGATGAAGCCAACTCCAAATTGATGAGCTCTTTCAAAATGAGCATCTTAAAACTGAATTAAGTTATTTTGAGGGGGGTTGTTCTGTTTCTTTCACTTGAGTTTCTAAAACTAGATTCAAACCTACTTCATAGACTTACTGTAACAATTGGAAGTTAACCCACTGGAATGTGGATTTCGCTGACCACCTACAAAGCAGAAAATAAATCTGTCTAGAAAAACGTACAGTCTGATCATTTTTTTTGTTTACTTATCTAAAATTTAGCTTGTTTTTTTTTCTTACTATCCCTTAGTTTGCTTGAAATATTCCTGTAAAAAAATAAATGGTTTTGATGCTTCCTCCCAAGTAGGAAAGCTTGTTCTGGTCCCAGCTGTCAGTTGCTCCTGTGCTGACAGCTACTTTAATCCATCTAGTTTGTCTCCTCCCTGGACACAGAGGCACAGACACTCAATCTCCACAAGCTTTGAAGCCATGCAGGTGAAAGAAGCTCAGGATGACTCTCATTGGACCCAGGCCCTAGCCTTCTGTCCAGGAAATCTTCTTGGCAAAACATCAAATGCTAAAAGTCCAGGGTGCTAAGAAATCACTAGAAGTGGGTTGGGGGGCAAACACCTTTGTTTCATTTTTGACACATACCCATCAGCTCCATGCTCAAAACTTTAAAAATAAGGTAAAAGAGAAGCAGATGACATCTTTCGATCTGTTTCTCTTCCCTTCACGGTTCCTGTGAAGACCCTCGATGGATGGATGGATGGATGGATGGATGATGGATGGATGGGTGGATGGATGGATGGATGGATGATGGATGGATGGATGATGGATGGATGATGGATGGATGGATGATGGATGATGGATGGATGGATGAATGGATGGATGGATGAATGGATGGATGGATGGATGGATGGGCAACTGACTCTCATGAAGGTTGACCTCTGCATGTCCCCCACCATGTTCAGGTTTATCAAGGAACCCACTGGCTGGCCATCAATGCCCACACCGGGCCAGCTCTCGTGTCCTGGGAGCACCGAATTCACTTCTGCCTCCTGTTTGGATGCTCCTTCTCCCTTCAGATCTCCTTTCCACCCAAATGTTCACAAATCCACCACCCCTAGGCCCAGCTCAAACTTCACGGTCACAGCCAGTCGGCCCCCACTACTCTCTTCACACGGATTTCCTCATCTGTAGTGGACACCTGCTGTTTCTCTCCGCCCAGCCAATTTCCCCGTTCATATGGCAGCAGCAGCCCGAAGCCTCCCCCAGGAGAGGCCCTCTCCCTGCCCTCAGCCCTTGTGTTTTGTGGGGAGCAATCCCAACCCTGGCTCCAGGGTTGCATGTGAGCTGCACCCTCACAGCTCCATGAACCCAAAGCTAAGATCAATGGATCACAGTTCTGAGGGTTTTGCTGGGAATATTGAGGAGGAAAGATGCATCCTCTCCAACGGTGGCTAAATTGGTGGGTGCAAGCTGGGAGACGAGGGGTACCATCCATCTTTCATGTAAATTGGTGAGAGCCTGCCTGAGAACTGGACCAACACAGAGGAAAGCAGAGATCGAAGATGAAGGAGAATATTCCTGATGACATCATCTGGGCATCTTGACTCCTCTGTGCCTGAAGCCTCATCTATAACTCAGATTTCCCACTTTACAAGGCAACGTTTTCTGCTTTTTTCCTTGAAACTGCTTGCCACAGGCTTATGTCGACAATATTCCAGATGATCCTTACTAAATGACACACTTTCAACAGCATCTATGGCTGCCAAAAAACTTAATTCTGTAATGTCTCATATCATAAACTAACCATCACGAGTTTTTAGTCTTATCTCTCAAAATAAAGGACTCTCCAGTGGATCATGACAGCTTTGGGCTGCTTCAGTTCCCTGTTTGGGGAAAAGAAACATGCAGAGAGCCAAAGGAACTTTCCAGAAGTAAAATGATGCATTCTCAGCAGCAGCAGTAGTATAAATGGGGTGCAGGGAGATGGGGGTGGGATAGAGTGCTTAGTTTACCTCATGAGTTATAATGTCTCAGGGGCAAAGGTAGGCTCAGTAATTTCCAGTTGCCATTTCTCTCCAAGGTCCAGGAAATAAGGTGATAAAAGTCACTGGCCACAAACAACCTTATTCAAGGAAAATAACCTTGTCTGCAGGGCATCTGTGGTGTGAAGGCTGAGACCTGTGAGTTCAGCAACAGAATCAGCCAAGCAAGGCTGCAGTAAATCCCTTGGCTTGCTGGCCAGTCCACAAGACTAAAACAGAGGCCAGGTGCAAACTCATCCTGGAATTCAGTCACACCCAAAAACAGGCAGCTGTGCTCAGAGTTCAGTGGGAGGGAGGGGAGCGAGGTGGGAAATGGTCTACACAGCAGCTCCTGGCCCAGTGCATGGCAACAATCAAAAGCCACATCAGTGTTCATCACAGGTCCCCACCCGCAACCGGTGGCAAAACGGTGTTCTTCTTCCCATATGCAAATTGCTGGCACGGTTTTCCCAGAGAACCTGCCTCAGACCAGCCCGGCTCTAGACATCAGCCTCCACACACATCTAAGCACATCTGAGGATTACTAAGTTCTAGAAGTACTGTCATGCTAAGTACTGAACACATATCACCGGTTTAATCTGCACAACAACTCTTGAAGCAGGTGATATTTTTATCCCCATTTACAGAGAAGGAAACCAAGGCCCAGGGAGGTTAAGTAACTTGTTCAAGTTTGCCCAGCTCATGAAGGCTCAAGCCAGGATTTGCACCCAGCAAGCCCGGCTCACACTCTCTTCACTGTCTCCGCTCTCTGCTGTCTAGGAGGCCTCCTCTGGGACCCCTCTCATAGCCGTGGGATGTGCTGATATCTGCTGGGACTCTCTGCAAGGCAGCATACATGAGAACATTTTCCGCAGTGCCCTGAAGTCCCTCCGCCTCCTTCCTCCTGGAGTTCTTGGGCCACCGCGCACACCGTGCCTCTGTTGCATGCCTGGTGCAGAGCCATCTGCACTTCTCCTGGACGGCAATCGCACGGTCCTTCTCACGACTTTCACAAGCAGCTACGATTCTCTGTTCCTGGGAGCACAAAGGGCCCAAGGATTCCCAAAGGGAGTCTGAAAACCCCGGGTTCCATCCAAAGACAGAATCGCACCGCGCCCTGACACCCGGCTTCTGCTTCCCTGCACAGAGACCTTCCCAGGGCACACGCTGTCATTCATGGGGAGACTTCGCATCTGAAAAGTACTCAGGATTATGCACCACGACCAAAAATGCCTGTCTGAAACGCTCTGCCTGTGGTAGGATTTATTTTTAAAGCAGGGGTATTTATAGCCGCCTGTCGACATTAACGCCACGCTTAAGCTGTCTACAAATGTCAGGGTGCCACTTTCCCAAGGAAAGCTGGGCTGTAACATGAGACGAACGAACCTGGAGCAAACTGAATTATCTCCTCAACGTCAGATCAAAGGTGGGCTTGTCCTCTGCTGTGGATGCCGCCTGGCTGAGTGGAGAAATTAAGGAAAAAGCAATTTCCCCTAACAGGAGTTAACGGCGACACTTTGAATGTCACATTAGCGGGATCTGCTATGCCTGGCAGAAATAACGAAGCATTTATGCACGCACAATTTCCTTTCACCCAGCACCTGGCGGAAAGAACGCAAGTGCTCACAGAACCCACATCTTCAAAAGCAAGAAAGACGAGGTCTTTGAAGCTGTTTGTTTTCATGGCATCACGACTCTGTGCAGCCACAGAAGTCACACTCGTTCAGAATGTTCACAATTGTTCAGAATGAGAATGAGTGCAGAAAACAGTCATGTGAATTCAGTGAAGCCTATTTCAGCCAAAGTATTTTAGTTTCTCAAACTGGGAAAAAAGGGATAGTCGGGAATTCCTTTGAAGAAAACCTTAAGAGATTTTCTTGAGTCTGGATTGGTCTTTGATCCTAAAGCCTCCTTCTCCTCTGTCCCTGATGAATCCCGGAGATGCAGGATTGGCAGCCTTCATCCCACGCTACTTTGGGAGGGTTATTTTTCTCATGCACAGTTTCCCTCATGCCCCAGTGGTTCCCAGCTCGGCTAGCCAGATGGAGGGGATCCTATCAGCTGGACCTGTGTTCAACGCCATTTCTAACACATACAGGCTGTGTGCCCTGGGACGAGTTAGGTACCTCTCTGAATCTGAGGTTCCACGCATATTGAATGGCAGCAAAGAATACTGTCTTTCCCAGGCTGTTGCAAGAATGAGATTAAATATTAATTTCATTTAACCTCAAAGGGGTCTGCAGGGAGGCCAGATGCGGCGGCTCACACCTGTAATCCCAGCACTTTGGGAGGCCAAGGTGCATGCACTGCTTGAGTCCTGACGTTGAGACCAGCCTAGGCAATATGACAAAACCCCACATCTACTAAAAATACAAAAAATTAGCTAAGTGAGGTGGTGCCCACCTGTAGTCCCAGCTACTCAGGGGTTTGGGGCTCACGCAGGAGGATGGCTTGAACCCAGGAGGTTGAGGCTGCAGTGAGACAAGAGAGTGAGATCCTGTCTCAAAAACAAAACAAAACAAAAGTGACCTGCACAGGACTGATGCTTCATGTGAATATCACTAAGTCTTATTCAGGTCTGCCACTTTATGATGGCTTCTGTTCGCTCCCTCACGTTGTTATTGTTCCATCTCCCTTTCCTGCTTTCTTTTGGTTTTTGGTTTTCAATTTTTTTTTTTTTTTTTGAGATGGAATCTCACTCTGTTGCCCAGGTTGGAGTACAATGGCACAATCACCTCGTGGGTTCAAGCGATTCTCCTGCCTCAGCCTCCTGAGTAGCTGGGATTACAGGCATGTACCACCATGCCCAGCTAATTTTTGTATTTTTAGTAGAAATGGGGTTTCACCATGTTGGGCAGGCTGGCAGGCTGGTCTCGACCTCTGGACCTCAGGCCTCCCAAAGTGCTGTGTTATAGGCGTGAGACGCCTCACCTGGCCTGGTTTTCTATTGTAATGTCTCCATGCAGTGCTGTTCTATATGTTTTTATTCACTCTTAGAGGCTGCCCCAGGGAACTCAACAGACATATTTAAATCTAAATAATCTGTTCAGAATTAAAATTTGCTGTTTCAAGTAGAATTCTCACACGCTATGTAACTGAAAACCCAGCACAGTGTTCTCCATTTTCTTCGAAGTGTCATATGTGTATAGGAAAGAGCCTAAGAGGAGGAAAACAGCCCGGTCAAGCCTGTTACCTCTGCCCAGATACCCGCCCTTTCTGTTTCTCTCCTCTGTCCAGGGTTTCCTGAGCATCAGCTAGTCCAGGTGCCCCGACAGGCGTGGAGACACAGGGGACACAAAGCTGAGAGGTCTTGCCTTGTGTGGAGCTGACATCCCAGTGGGCAAGACAAGCGCTGATCTGGTGAGGCTAGAAAAATACAAGCTCATGACGAATGGATAAACTGAGGCTCATGGAGACAACTTAGCCCCCTGTGAGTACATCCCACAGTCTGGGAGAGGGTGCTCGCTCTGTGTCACTGCTTGGGGACAGGGACAGAGCTGTTCAGAGGACAGGCCCTGCCCTGGCCCTCCTGGAGCCGACTCCAGACCCCAGCAAGCCCGTCAGGCCTGGAAGTTGGCTCCTCCCGCACCGCGGCTCCCCCTGCACTGCTCCACCGCTACCTCCACAGTCTCACAGTAAGACGGTGCATGCAAACGTGCTTTGAAAGTGCCAAGTAGGGCCGGGCGCGGTGGCTCATGTTTGTCATCTCAACACGTTGGGAGGCCGAGGCGGATGGATCATTTGAGGTCAGGAATTTGAGACCAGCCTGCCCAATATGGTGAAACCCCATCTCTACTTAAAAATATAAAATTAGTTGGGCATGGTGACAAGTGCCTGTAATCCCAGCTATTGGCGAGGCTGAGGAGGAGAATCACTTGACTCTGGAAGGCAGAGTTTGCAGTGAGCCAAGACTGCACCACTGCACTCCAGCCTGAGTAAGACTATGTCTCACTCTAAAAAAAAAAAGAAAGAAAGAAAAAGAAAGAAAGAGAAAAAGAAAGAAAGAAAGAAAGAAAAAGAAAGAAGAAAGAAAGAAAGAAAGAAAGAAAAAGAAAGAAGAAAGAAAGAAAGAAAGAAGGAAAGAAGGAAAGAAAGAAAGAAAGAAAGAAAGAAAGAAAGAAAGAAAAGAAAAGAAAAGAAAAGAAAAGAAAAGAAAAGAAAAGAAAAGAAAAGAAAAGAAAAGAAAAGAAAGGAAAGTGCCAAGTAGGAGTCAGGTAACCCTCGGAGGCTTCCGGGACCCCACACTCCAGCCCTGTGTGCTGGCTACTCAGGACACGGCCCCTTCTCTGCTGTCCAGAGCACTGGCCATGTGTGGGAAAGGGGTGTGTTCCTGACTGCTGTGTCACAACTGGCACTTGTGCTTAAGACAATGTAAAGTGTCGTCTCACAGCTCTGGAGGGCAGACGACTGAAACCCAGGTGTCACAGGGCCAGCTCCTCCTGGAGCTCTGCGGGAGAAACTGCCCCATGCCCCACTCTAGCTGCTGGCATGGCGGATGATGCGTGGTGGTCTCTGGCCAGAAGACCCCTCACTCCATCTCTTTGGGTGTCTCTGTGTCTCTTCTCCTTATAAGGACAACAGGCCTTGGGTTTAGGGCCTGCCCTCCCCAGCATGACCTTACCCTAACTTGATGACACCTGAAAAGACTCATTTCCAAATAAGGTCACATTCACAAGCACAGAGATTTAAGACGTGGGCAGCATTTGGGGGAACACAGCTGACCCTCTACATCCCCCAAAATGAGGGGGACTGCCTCACTTGCTCCCTATCTGCCTGGATTCATGCCTCTGGACACCCACCCCGGGCCGTGCCCTCAGCTGTGGTGGCACATGCCCTGGTGGCTCCCGCCTGGGCACTGCCCTGGATCCATGCCTCTGGGCCACCCCAGCACACATCCCAGTGGCTCCCGCCTTGGCACTGCCCCCGTTTTCTCCTCTTGCCCCCATGAGATTTCCCAGGGGGACCTTGCTCGCCAGGCCATTGTGATCACGTGGGCCTCAGCTGAAACGTCACCCCCTGACCAACACGTGCAGCGTCCCCTGCCACTCCCCTCTCCCTCTAGTCATGCTGGCTCATCACCGTCTTCCTCCGCCTCTGAAATTCTTATCTACTGGCTAGACGACCTGATGTTTTTCTGTGCTCCTCCCACCCCAGGAGAAGGTGAATTTCATGAAAACAGAAATAAGCTTGGGCCTGGTCCTCAGTTTACTCCAAGCAGCTGGCATGGTACCTTGCTATCCTTTTATTTTAATAGATTCTGCTGAGGGTGCATATCAGTGGAATTGCTCATGGTATTAGCTATTCTTGATCACTGGCCTCTCTGGCACCAGCCACTGCGTTACCTCGCTGGGCACATTCTATGCTTTTAACCCTTACATCTAGAAAGGTATTTTATGGGTACTTTAAAGATGGGAGGATATCATGGTTCTCTGAAATGAGTTAGCTTGATCATGTGTAAACAACTAGTTAATGATCAAATTCAAATTTAAACCCAGAGTGGTCTAATTAAAAGCCCAAAGTCTTTGACTTAGGTTATGCTACTGAAATCAACAGGAATATCCCCTAGGGTGGGTGATGACCCTGCCACTGACTCATCAGTCCGAACCTGTAAAGGACTGTAGACCACACCGGAGGGTACAGGCATGCCTGCAGCCATCTGATATGGCTTGGCTATGCCCCACCCCAATCTCCTCTTGCATGGTAGTTCCCATAGTTCCCACGTGTTGTAGGAGGGACCTGGTGGGAGATAATTGAATCCTGGGGGCAGTTCACCCATACTGTCCGCGTGGTCGTGAGTACATCTCATGAGATCTGATGGTTTGATAAGGGGAGACCCCTTTCCCTTGATTCTCATTATCTTATCTTGCCTGCCACCATGTGATACGTGCCTTCCACCTTCCGCCATGATTGTGAGGTCTCCCCAGCCACGTGGAAGGGTGAGCCCATTAAACCTCTTTCCTGAATGTCTTTATTAGCAGCATGACAACAGGCTAATACACCATCTCACTGTCCTCACTCCGGTCTCAGCAGCCCTGCTGAGCAGCTCTGGGGTAGAGGAGGCCGTGAAGGGTGAGGCTCCATAGCTCTGGGGTAGAGGAGGCCGTGAGGGGTGAGGCTCCATAGCTCTGGGGTAGAGGAGGCCGTGAGGGGTGAGGCTCCGTAGCTCTGGGGTAGACGAGGCCGTGAGGGGTGAGGTTCCGTAGCTCTGGGGTAGACGAGGTCGTGAGGGGTGAGGTTCCATAGCTCTGGGGTAGAGGAGGCCATGAGGGGTGAGGCTCCATCCACTTGCTGGATGAAGGATACATGAGTCCACAGGAGACCAGCATAGTGGCGCCTCGTGAAAGGCCACGTCCCCATCACCTGGCACCCCTTCTGTGACCAGCTCTGAGCAGCTATGGCACTGGGCAGAGCCACTCCTCAGAAAGTGACCACATGATGGTTTCCTGCCCATGATGGCCTCCTCCAGGCACAACTTTCTCTTAGCTGCAGGCCAACCAGAGGAGTCGAGCAGGACCACTCACTTCTCCGCATGTTGGGACGCCTGTCCTCTCCCTGACGGTCTGCCCAGGCCATGAGTGTGCCACTGTCGCTGAGCAGAGGAGAGGGAGACTGGGGTGTGTATCTGGCTCCCCTGACAGGCCCTGCTTCTCACCCTGTGAATCCACAAGGCCCACGGCACAAAGGGCCACAAACTTGGGGCTTCAAACAACAGCAACCCATCCGCTCACACCTTGGAGGTTGGAAGTCCTCAGAAGATGGGTGGGCGGGGCCGTGTGCCATCCAAAGGCTCCAGGGCAGGCCCTGCGGCACTCCCTAGCTTGTGATCACATGGCTCTGATCTCTGCCTCCGTCCATGCGTGGGTTCCTCCCTGAGCATCTGTGTCTATCCAAACTCCCCTCTCCTTTCTCTTACAAAGCCTGTCACTGGGCGAGGGCCCTCCCTGATGTTTGTGGCCACACCTTCCCCGATGACATCTCCAAACACCCTATTTCCAAACAAGGTCCCGCCCCCCCGGTTCTGGGTGGATGTGACTGTGGGGAGGCCGATTCAACCACCCCTCCTTCCAGAAGCTTCTCGCCTGGCTTCAGCTCTGGGCTCCGCGCCTGCTGGTCCTGCTCAAAGCCTCGGGTCGTTCTGCCAGCCCTGCTTCTCACTGCTTCTAGACTGAGCTCTCTGAAGTTAAACCTTGCGAGTACCCTTCTTCCCTGCCAGGACTCTAATGCTGTCCTAAAATAAGAGCAGCTGTCTCTCCGCCGCACCTGACAAGCAGAACCGTCTCATGGGCCATGGGAGAAGGGGCTGCCGAGCTGTGCTCTGGCCACTGCTGTGAGGGAAGCCCCGGAGGCTGCGGCCCCTTTACCCATAAGCTGTGGGGAGGCTAAGTGCCCAGAACGTCTTCAGTATCAGGCAGTAGGGACTCACATGGAAAACACATGAGGCTTTTTTTTTTTTTTTTTTTTTTGCAGGGAGCAAGAAAGCCCAATGTGTTTTATACTTGAATCTGAGAAGTTGGAGAATAAAAAGCATTTCATTCATTTTATCACAAGACACTCACTTCTGCTAGGGACCCTGCTTCAGAGGAGTACTGGGGGTTCTGATCAGACCCCTGTGCTAGGACCTAAGCAAGGACTGGCTGTGGTTAAATGCAACATGGAGTGTGTGGCAGCAGGGAGATCTCCATCTGACACCAGCCCGGGCTGCAGAGATGCCGGAAATCACAGACCCTCCTGTGTTTATTTCCCTTGGAGAGTCTCCATCTATTCCAGAAAGAAACTGCACCTTGATCTGGAGAGGTGACTTTCCAGAAGCACCTGTGAGCCCCCGAGAAGCAGCCTCTGCAGAGGAGCACTCTGACCGGCTGCTCAGTCATTCTCCATGAAGGCGGCAATGTCTGCAGTGCCGGGGGGCTCGGCCAGGCAGTCTCTCGACCCCTCACTCGTGCATGCACTCAGTTACTAATTCCTCAATCAATCGGAACTTATTGAGTGCCTACTATACACCAGATTTGGTGCTGGGCACTAGAACAAAGTCTCTCTTGAGGAGGTTACATTTTGGTGGGGAAGACAAATACACAGGCAGACAGGTAAAGCAGACGAGATGAGAGCGCTGAAGAAATGGAACCCAGGATGTGCAAGGGGCCAGCAACGGGGCCTCGAGTCCTTTAGACCAGATGGTCAGGAAAGCGAGGGGAAAGTGAGACCCAAAAAACTAGGAATCAGAAATACAAAGTGGTGAGGGAAACAGCATTCCAGATTTTAAACAACAACAACAACAAAAGCAGTGCAAATTCCCTGGAGTGGAAATGTGAGCATATTCCAGAAAGACAAAGGCAGCCAGGGTGGGCGGGGACAGGGCGGAAGGGGTCACAGGAAGAGTCCAGGCTGGAGTAGGTGGGGCCAGAGGGTACAAGGTCCTGCAGTAGTTTAGGTCTTTACCCCTGAGCAACGCACAGCAATTGGTAGGTGTTACACGGAAGAGGGGCATGACTGGATTTCAGGTTTAACAGGGTGGCTGTGGCTGCAGGGTGGGCATGGGCTCCAGGAGATCCACAGTCTTAGGTAGGACGACCTGTGGTGAAGGTGACAGATATTGTGAGCAGGTGGCTTAGTAGTGACTAGCTTCACTGCACAGACGTAAGAACAGCCTGTGTCTGTCACTCACTCATTCCGTCCCCAAATGTGGATGGCGTGGTTCCTCTCTGCCAGGATGGACACTAGGGATATGCTGATAAGCAGGAAAAGACATGGCATCTCATGGCTTTGTGGGTGACTGGGCTGAGCCACATGGCTCTCACTTGGGGTCTCCAAGCAGGTGTGCTCAGATGGCAACTTCAGCTGCAGTCATGTGCAGGCTTGGCTGGCTCTTCGCCTGCATTCTGCCCTCGGCGGGGACGGCTGGAAGAGAGGAGGCAAGCCCACTCTAGGACTACTGAGCTCCTCATCTCCTGGAAGGTAACAGGACAAACGCAATCTGGACAGCAGACACAGCAGGAGCCATGGCACTGACGTGGGTGGGACGTGTCTGCTAGGAGAGGTGAACGGAGCCCACGTGCTGGGTGAGGAGGAGGAGGGTGGTGGAGGATGAGGCTGCAGAGGCAGCCATGGCCAGATCACACAGGCCCTGACCCACACGGTGTCAGCTTTCAGAACAGAAGTACACCCCTCACTGCCACTTCCCTTCTGTATCTACAGTCTCTCCAGACACATACCTTTAAACACCAGCTCTAATCTGAGGACTCCTAAATTCCCGTCTCCAGCCATGTGGCTCCCTAAACTCCAGAAGGGGACATCTTCCTGCCCACGTGACTTCTCCTTTGGCTGCTGAGTGGGCATCCCACGCCAGTCCTGCACCGAGCTCTTGGCTTCTTCCCACCTCCTCTGGTCCCCCCAACACACACCCAAGTCCTCTGCATGTCGTCAACGCCAGTTTCTTCTTAATCTTGCTCAGACTACAAGGCCTTCAAGTCATCCTCGGCTCTTCTTTCTTACTTAAGCCAAAGTCAGTCTGTCAGCATCCTGTCATCTCCACTTTCAAAATACGTCCAGAACCTGACAGTTCTGATCGAATCCACTACTCTGGTCTGAGCCACTACCACCACTCACCTGGGTGATTTCAAAAGTTTCTGTGCAGCTGGTCCCCAAGGATGCCACTTCTCCACAACGGACCTCACAGCCCACTACTCACGCCCATGTAGCATCCCCTCACCTAGAATACAGACCTATAACCATCTTCCATCCAGGAGGACCTGGCAGAAGGGACTTTCAAAGCTGAGCCATAAGCAGCCTTATAGCTTTTGCTTAGGGCTCGTGAGGCCTTTGCTCTTGGGGAACTCAGCCACTGTGGAGGAATTCTGACCACGCTGAGTCCACCATGCTGTGAGGAAGCCCAAGCTAGCCCGTGGAGAGGTCACATGAGGAGAGAAATGTCTGGCCTGCCCTTCTCTTCCAGCCATCCTGGGAGAGGACAACATGCAAGCAAAGAGCCAGCCAAGGCTGCAGATGACTGCAACTTAAGTTGCCACCTGAGTATATCTACCCAGGTGGAGGCCCCAGGTGAGCCCCCATGTAGCTAAGCCCAATCAACTCACACATCCATGAGACATCAACATAAATCACTCATCTCAGCCACTGAATTGTGGGGTTGCATTAGTCCCTTCTCACACTGCTATAAAGGTATACCTAAGACTGGGTAATTTATGAAGAAAAGAGGTATAACTGACTCACAGTTCCTCAGGCTGTACAGGAGGCATGGCTGGGGAAGCCTCAGGAGACTTACAATTATGACAAAAGGTAAAAGAAACTCAGGCGCACCTTCACATGGTGACAGGAAGAGTGTGACGCGGGAGGTGCTACACACTTTTAAACCGATAGATCTGTGAGGACTCACTCACTGAAATCTGCCCCCGAGATCCAATCACCCTCCCCGACCCCTGCCGACCAGGTCCCTTCCCCATTATTGAGAATTACTATTCGGCATGAGATTTGGGTGGAGACAAACAGCAAAACCATATCAGGGTGCTTTGTGATACAGCAATAGGTACCTGGTATACTTCTGCACGGGTCTCCCCACATCTCCTCTTGCATACTACATCTCTGCAGAGTTTCAAATATAATCCCTTAAAAATTCAGGTTACAAAGCCCAGGAGGTCAAGGCTGCAGCGAGCTGTGACCGTGCCACTGCACATGGCTGGGTGCGGTGACTCACATCTGTAATCCTAGCACTTTGGGAGGCTGAGGCAGGCAGATCATGAGGTCAAGAGATAGAGACCATCTTGGCCAACATGGTGAATCCCCCATCTCTGCTGAAAATACAAAAGTTAGCTGGGCAGAGTGGCATGCACCTGTAATCCCAGCTACTTGGGAGGCTGAGGCAGGAGAATCACTTGAGCCTGAGAGGTGGAGGCTGCAATGAGCCAAGATCGTGCTGCTGCACTCCAGCCTGGCAACCGGGTGAGACTGTAAATAAACAGACATTGTCGAAGCCCAGTGAGGGCAAGGATTGTAGTTATTTTGATCAATAGTGCATTCTCAGTGCTTGGACATACAGGCCTACAATAGCTGTTGAATGAGTAAGTTGGTCACAATGAAATAATATGATTAGCCTCCATTAATTGAACACTGTGCTAGGCAGTGTCCCAAGCTCTTTACATGGATAATTGCATCAAAACCTCACAATGATAGTATGAAGCAAAATTTTGATTTTAAAACTAAGTCCAACCTGTGGCAAAACTGTAACATGAATAATCTTTATCTTTGGGGCTCCTTGATCCTTTCCCTCAAGAATCCAAGATCCAAGATTTAGGATTGTTCTTCCCACTGCCAAATTCTCTCTCCATCCCCAAAACTGGGGTGTCAGGGTAATTGGACTCGCCTCTCCTCCACTGAATGATGTACTATTGAGAGAGACCGAGAGGTGCCCTGGGTGACCTGGGGCCACATGTAGATAAGCACTTGCTGAACGGTACTGAGTAGATCTGGGGGTGAGCGTCACTGAGATTCCTGATGTTCTTACCTGCAACGAGCCCTCATATTGTGATGAAAATATCAAACTACAGAAGAGGAAAAAGCATTCTGCTTTCACCCTGCTCTTACCGCATGTAGGAAGAGAACTCAGAACCTCTTACAAGAAGACTACCTATTCTGGATGCTAGGATGGTGTGCTAGACATAGAGACATGCTGCTTAGATTCCTCCTTCAAGAAAGGACTCACTGCCCAGCTGTGAAGAGTGTGGTCTGCTGACAGCCTTCAACGGTTAACTCCCTCAGATTTGCCTCAACTCCAGCTGAGGTGCAGGTCTTTTCAGGTGGCCCCAGCCAACAGCTGAGCAAAACTGTGTACAAAGGCCTATCCACTTCTGCCTAACACGGGCTCCTCACACGCTCCAGAGATGCCCGCTGGGCTGACAGAGCCTCTGTCAAATCTGTATCATTGTCTGGCAACTCCCCTTCCCTAATTCTGCTTTCTCTTTTTCCCTTTCACAGGGGTTATTCCCCAATAAACCCTCTGCCTTCCAAAAAAAAAAAAAATTCAGGTTAGATCACATCATTCTACCATTGAAAACCCTGCAATGGCTTCTTACATCACTCAGGAAGAAAAGACCCACAGTCCTTACCTTGGCCTTCAAGAGCTTTAAGGGATCTGCTCCAAATCATCTCCCTCATCTGAACTCTTCTTCTCACTCGTTCCCCATGTTCACTCTCCTCCTGCACCTCGGGCTTCCACACACTCCTCAGACACAGCAGCTGCCCACTCTCCTCCCCAGGGCCTCTGCACTTCTGCACTGCTCCCTGCCTGACTTCATCCAGGTCTCTGTTCAAACAACTCGCCAACAGTGAGGTCTCCCCCAGCCACTCAGTGTAAGCCAGCTCTTCTATTACCATCACTCCTCATCCCTTCTCACCTCCCCCACCTGACCTGTGCATTAACTTATCAACTCTCTACCAGAACCAAGGGCATGGATTTAGATCACTTTTTCCAGAAACTAGAATGAATTTGCTGCAAAGTAGTTGCTAAATAAATATTACCCAAATAAATGAGCAAGTTTTTAGGTGTGGGTTCAACTGGATTTTTCTCTTTTTTTAACTTTTATTTTAGGTTCAGGGGCACATGTGCAGGCTTGTTATATAGATTTTAATCAGGGAAAGTACTGTAAGCTTTGAAATTCTTCAAGAAGCCAGTTCCTGAGGTGAACAAATCTATTTCCCTTTAAAATCATATTTCTGACTCTTCAAGTGAAAATTACTTGGAAGCAGCTCCCATAATACAATCAAAAAGGGCTCTGAAAAGAACCATGTGGGCTGGGTACAGTAGCTCATGCCTGTAATCCTTTTAGGAGGCCAAGGCAGGTGGATCACAAGGTCAGGAGATTAGACCAGCCTGACCAACATGGTGAAACTCCATCTCTAATAAAAATACAAAAATTAGCTGGGTGTAGCAGTGGGCGCCTATAATCCCAGCTACTCAGGAGGCTGAGGCAGGAGAATGGTTTGAACCTGGGAGGCAGAGATTGCGGTGAGCTGAGATCTTGCCACTGCACTCCAGCCTGGGTGACAGAGCAAGACTCCATCTCAAAACAAAACAAAACAAACAAACAAACAAAAAAAAAACGTGTTGCTGAATCCTTGCTGTGCATAACCAATCACAGGCTGCAGGAAGCCGGGCACGCTGTCTTTAGCTAAATTGAATGATCACTATTAAGACAGGCGGCACATCAGTGATATTTGGAAACAAAAATGCCAGCATATGAATGTGACCAATGGGGTAATTATCAGTTCAGACAGACCCCGAATGCAAACTGGCACAGATCCACAGCTGCAATTACCCCATTAACACAGGACAGGCAGTCTTAATTCACAGGCCGCACATCCCCTCTTGCCCCCAGTCACTTCAGGATGTGGAAGACACACGCCACGTCAGGTGCGAGGTGAGACAACAGGAGCCACAGGATTGGGGATGACAGCCACGGTGACAGCACCCGAGCGCCACACTTTCACCGAAGCGAGCCACTCCCACTGCTTACCGCACATGTCCTCCAATCACTGAGCACTGTCAGCTTTCTGTGGGTCAGTGGGAGGTCCTGGAGTTCTCCCCTGCTGAGGATCCAGAGGTCATGACGCGCTCCATCTCCCACACGTGGTGACGCCCTGACCCCAAACTGCACCTCTCTAGCTTTCCCTGCCATAGCAGACGACACCACTGCTGCCCCCAAAACTCACATCCTGGCTCCTTCCCACCTCTCACGCTCCACAGCCAGTCCATTGGCAAACCCTGTTGACTCGACCTTGAAGATACACCCAGAGCTGAGCGCTCTCCCCACCCTGCCTCGGTAGAGACCCCCATCGGATTGCATCAGGACATGGCTCCCAGTGGGGGCTCTGCTTCCACTCTTGATTTTTCCTGTCTGGCCACCAGAGTGACCCTCTACAAACCAAAGCCAGACACACCTCCTCTCTCAATTCCAACAGCATCCGACATAAACTGATGGCAAAACTATGCCAGTCGCTCCTTGCGTCTGAGGTGGGAGGGTAAGAGACGGGGCTCGGACACTGGACCACATGGGACTTGCTGAAACAGGTACCAGGCAGAAGCACCTCCCGTGAGGCACACCCACAGGGCACGTCAGTTTACCATCGCCATGGCAACACCTAGAAGTTCCCGCCCCTTTGCATGGCAATGACCAGGGGATCCAGAAGTTACCACCCTTTTCCGATCATTTTCTACATGACCTGCCCCTTAATTTGCATGTAATTAAAGTGGGTATAAATACGCCCGAGGAGCTCCTCTGGGCGCACAGCCTGTGAGGCAGCCATGCTCTGCAAGGAGCAGGGCCTCTGCTGCTGCCGTTCCGCTGCGTCAGTAAAAGCTGCTGTCCAACACCACCGGCTTGCCCTTGAATTCTTCCCTGCGCAAAGCCAAGAACCCTCCCAGTCTAAGCCCTGATTTGGGGGCTCCCTGCCCTGCACCACATCTACATTCCTGCTAATGCGACTTCTTGGCTCCTCATAGCTGGAGACAGAGTCACCTTCCCCCTCCCCTGAAACCAGGCAGACCCTGAGCCTGGCTTTGGCCAACAGAATTCAAGCAATGCCTTGCTCCATTCAAGCCTGCGCCTCACGAGGTCTTCTGTGCCTCTGCCTCCTTCATGCCCCAACTGTGCCCTGGCCAGAAGCCCTATCTCTCCTGATGGAGGAGGGGAGAGCAAGGTAGTCACCCCCGCCCAACAATCCAGACCCTGCAGTGGCCACCCAGGTGTATGTGAACCCCAGCTGGACCGGAGGAGCTGTTCTGTCTGGTCCAGTCACGCTGAGATACTCCACGCAGCCAACCAGAGGCGTGGGAGTAATGACAGACTGTGACTGCTTCAAGCCCCAGGCTTCCGGACAATTTGCTATGCGGCCTTATTGGGACAGTTCTACAATTCTTGGAATTCTACCTTAGCCCATAAGACTCTGGCCAATTTATTCCCAATGTGGGTTTCATTTTTTACTCCCCAGCCCCCGCCGCCATCCACTGTCCGGCCCACCTTCTTCTCCGTGGGCATGTGAGGCATCCACACACCCCAGGCCCTCTGCCTGGAACGCTCCTTCCTGAACACTGACGGGGATCCCGCCACCCTCTGCTCAACATCTATGTCTAGGGAAGCCTCCTGGACCACTCTTTAAAGTGCCACCATATCACTTCCTGCTCCTTTACCCAATTTACTTTTCTGCAAAGCACTTATGACTGCCTGAATTATATCACACGCAATTGACTTTTTCTTCACTGGGAGTTGAATGCTGAGGTCTGTTTTGCTAACTGCTATACCCCTGGTGCCTGCAACAGTGCCTGGTACATAGTGCTCAATCAACCCTTGTGAATGAATGAATAGTCAGGCAATAAGCAGGCTGGGCCCAGGATGCCAGGTGCGTCTCACTATATAGATCCCTGTTAAGATGTGCCCAAGTATCCCTTTCCCTTGGTAGGGATACTGGAGACAGGGCAGTTTCCCAAAGGACAGGGTGGATGTGCTGGCAGAGTCTCGTTAGACCATCCCACTTGGTTCAGACTCCATTGCTCTTCCATCTCTTGGTATTTCAAATTCCACAGACCAGGAATGAATGGCTCAGGAATACCACCTTTTCTCTTGTACAAGTCCCATCAAAAAGAACTCAGCTGGGCATGGTGGCTCATGCCTGCAATCCCAGCACTTGGGGAGGCCAAGGCAGGCTGATCACCTGAGGTCAAGAGTTTGAAGGCAACCTGGCCAACATGGTGAAACCCCATCTCTACTAAACATACCAAAAAAAAATTTGCCTGGTGTGGTGGTAGGTGCCTGTAATCCCAGCTACTTGGGAGGCTGAGGCAGGAGAATCTCTTGAACCCAGGAGGGGGAGGTTGCAGTGAGTTGAGATTGTGCTACTGTACTCCAGCCTAGGCAACAGAGGCTCCATCTCGAAAAAAATAAAAGACAAGTAAAGGAACTCTTCTTGGGTTCTTCCCATGTATGGGGCAATCTAGCTTTAGCATTCCTCCCCAATTCTCCTTGCTAATAATGCAAGAAAGACGGAAACTCCACATGCCATTAGCTCTTCTTCTCCAAAGAATCTCCAAGGAAAGAGACAGGAGAATTGCTCCTCTATTGCTATGAAAATGTTCCTGACCACAGTTTTTTTCATATTTTCTGTATCCACTAACATAACATTCCGAGTAAAAAAGCCATGTCCCGCACTCCATGCTTTGTTTTGCTGGGGAAACTGTGAGTTCTCTTCTCCTAAGGAGTGAGAATTAGGCAATTGCTCATATTTTCTTTTATGTCTAGCCTCCCTGGAAACTTAGAGCCAAATGAGAACCTTGGAGTAACTGTGTTTAGTCTGCAAGCTGGCATCTTTTAGTTCTCCCATCTCTTATGCAAATATTCTTCTTCTTTCCATATCATTTCATTGTATTTAATGATTTTGGTAATTAGACCATATCCTTGGAAAGAAGCATAATAAAAACACATTCACAGACAATGAAGTCATCAATTTTACCATTTTTTTAAAGTACAAAAATCAAAAGGGACTCAAATCAGGTTAAATATCACTGCAAGATCTGTGCTTGGGGTGGGGAAGGGTGGTCTGGTCAGTTTCAGTATTATTCTCACATAATTGTTTCAGGAAACATTCAGCCCCAATTTCAGTCTTATCTATTTTACTAAAAGCTTTCATATCTGGAAGGAAAACTATATCCTGTTTGCAATTCAGTAAAACTCAGTGGTGGGTGTGATTTGGTGGCCGAGTCCCCAAGCTCGCCACCAGACTGGCACTTCAGTGTCTTTGCTCCATGCAGGCAAAGGAAAGGGGCTGTGAGCTGGCCGTCGGGCCAGTGTGGCTTCAGGTGCACTGAGCCGGGAATCCTGCAGCACTTGACATCCTCCCAGGATGGGTCTCTGATCCTGGCAGAATCCTTTTGGCTCTCAACAAATCAGGTTGATTGAAACTGTGTTGAGGTTCCAATTCCACTCACATCACTGACAACAAAAGAAAAAAACGCCACGAACTCAAAGAGCGTGAGGTCAGACGGGAGGGAAGATGCTGTATTGTTGGCTTTGAAGGTGGAGTACCGGGCCTGAGCAGCCCTTGCATCTGGAAAGGCAAGGAACAAATTCTCCCCAAAGCTCAGAAAGGCACGCAGCCCTGCTGACACCAGAGTGTAGCCCCGTGAGGCTCATCTTGGACTTCTGACCTCCAGAACTGTAACAGAATACATCTGTGTTGCTTTAAGCCACTGAAACTCTGTGGGGTCACTTGCTACAGCAGTGATAAGAAACAGATACATGGTGGGACCACTCAGTACCACTGACGTGTGGGACCAGGTGATAATCTGCTGTAGGAGGCCAATCCGCGTGTGTGGTCAAGGGTTTTACAATTCTGGTCTCTTCTTCCCCACTCATATCAATCAAAAGTGTCCTCAGTCATTGCCAAATGTCCCCTGAAGGGAAGCTGCCCTGCTGAGAACCATCTTTCATGGTTTTTTTTTAATCCAGGAGACTCTCAGCTAAGCTCCTTCCACCAAGGGATTCACGGCACATCCTCCATTATATTCACTAAGCCCTGAACGTGTGTCCCAGGCACTAAAGGCAGAGGGTTGGATAAATCATGTGTGCCCTCAGAAAACTCACAGTCAGTAACGGAGACAGCTGCTTAAAGAATTATGTGGTAGCACCTCCTCTTGAGAGTTACATCCTGAAAACTTAGAACCCACAGTGAGAAGCAGGATAGTCAGCTTTCTGAGAACTGCAGGACCAGCTTGGTTCACATTCAGGGTTGGTAGTAAGAGAACAGGGCACCTTTCTTTGCTAATTGAGATGTAATCTTTCTTTTCTAATTGAGAGGGAATCCACATGCCATAAAGCTCACTGTTTTGGTGTGCAATGGCACGGTGCTGGTACATTCACAGTCTTGCAGCCATTTATCACCATCTAACTTGAGAACATTTTCATCACTCCAAAAAGAACCTCATACCCCTTAGGGGGTCTCAGCCCCTCATCCCCATCCCCATCCCCTCCACTCCCCCACAACCTCCTCCATCCCTTCCAACCTCCTCCATCCCTTCCAAGCCCCTCCACTCCCCCTACCCCTCCACTCCCCCACACACCCTCCACTCCCTTCCCACCCCCTTCACTCCCCTCCTGTCCCCTCCATTCCCCTCCCACCCCCTCCACTACCCCATATCCCCTCCACTTCCCCCCACTCCCTCCACTCTCCCTCACCTCATCCCTACCTCCTCCACTCCCCCCCATCACCCCTGGCAACCACCCAGATGCTCCCCTCAGAGCTCCAAACACTTCCCCAAAGAGGCTACATATGGAGGTAAAATCGCTTCTTGATTTAAAGAGTATTTGCAGTGCAGCCTCATCCTGTTTTCTGTAATTGTGAAACGCAAATGATCCCGGTAATATATGTACTGGATCACAGAACTGGAGATGATTATTTTTTTATTTTTGTAAAAAATGTTTCCCAGAATGAGAATCCAATAAAATTTAAACACTTGGTGAAAAATAAATTGATTCAGCTTAACTCAGTGGCATCAATAGCCAATCAAGCCACCAGCTAAATATTGAAGGAGATCTCAGCTCATCAGGAATGCGTGAGGAATATCCAGTTAACCTGTACCCTGATAGAGCAACGTTCCTGTTTAGCTATTCTCTTTATAACAGAGGTCATTAAACATCTGAGGAGCAGCTTACAATTCTTGGAGTTTGGAAACCCCTCTGTAGCCCCTCTGGTCTTTAACGGAAGCAGACTCCATTTCCATTCAGGAGCAGGGAGCGGCCACCGCACAGCTCAGCTGTGTTTAACATCCTAAGAAATGGAAATGCATAATTGGCTTTATGGGATTGCTTCCAGAAACACTTGAATTGTGTTATTTATTGATTTTTATATGACAAAAAGGGCAAGAGCGGCCCCAACAGCCCTAAATGTTGACGATGGCTTCCAAAGGAGCTCTGAGTACCTTCTGCTGTGGGGTCCGGCAGCCCGCCTTCCTCACTCCGACCTCACAAACGGCAGAAGTGCTCCCACATGCAGAAAGCCAGCCTACCTTCAGGACCTGTTCTAGGTTCTCCAGCTTGGCTTGGAGCTGGTGTTTCTCCTTCACAGCCAAATCGCGCTCTCTGGTCACAAGGGGGAGTGGGTGGTTGAGATGCACATACTCTGCCTTCACCTGCAAGTGGAAGGGATGGAGACAAGGAAGCTATCACAACATGCCTAAGAGCGGGAGCAGGCATCTGCCCCAGCTGGCATCCATCGCTTCCTCTTTAGGAGCAAAATCCTCAATTTCCTCTTAGAAAATCCTTCCCTCCCTCATTCTCCATCATGGACTGGGTCCAGTCCTACTAGGGGTGACTCTACATGACCAAGAGCTGGCCAATCAGCAGATGACCTCTGCCTTCCTCCCTCCCACCTCTACCACAGCCTCTGTGATTGGTTCAGGGCTGCAAATGTGCCACAGGCCTGGCCAATCAGTGCAATCACATGCCCTGGGTGTCGTGATTGGTTGGGGAAGTCACATGACCCAACTGCATTCTGGGAACATGAGATCTTGCACTTGTATATCAACCTGGAAGAACTATCCCTTTTGCCCATTGAACTTGGAAAGTTAAAGACAGAAAGCTGGAACTGCTGTGGCCTTTGCCATCGTGAGGGAAGAACCCATCTGAGAACAGAGCCAATGAGACGAACACAGAGATGCAGAGAGAAAAGCAGGATCCCCATGGCCTCATCTGAGCACCTAGATCAAGCTGAGCCTGAAGCTAATTGTCTTTTTTCAGTCACTTGGACCAATAGATTCTTCTTGTTTGCCTATACCAATTTGCATCGTCTATCCCCTGTAACTATGAGCCCTAACAGATACAAAAGTGTTTTCCCATTGTCTACACATATTAATTCTTGTCTAAAAATTCCACCTCATCTTAAAAGTGAATAGAAATGGCAATGAAATTCCACATGAAATCGAATGCATTCCCCAATACACCCAGAAACCACATAAATTCCATTCTCAGGCCACACCCCCAGGGCCAAGTTTATTGGGAAGGCAGGTGCCATAGTCAGTCTCTCTGCTCTTTGAAACAGGTAAGGGGAAGCTGTCAATGAAAGAAGTCACCATGGTTCCCTTCCCATTCATTTCATTGTAGAGACAATTTAACCCAACGACAGCCTTGTAGTTTCTTTTCCCTCTCCCCAAGTGTTATGACATGAATTATGGCTTCAATAACAGACTAACATAATGTCACGCTTTTCAGCTGCAGAAGTCCTTTCTATTTCAAATACTTTCTGTACCAAGTGTTAAACTGACAAATTCTGGGGCACTGAAAGAAAGGAAGGCACCCACTTGGCATTTGCAAATGGGAACAGAGTTATGGGAAAGCTGTTATTAAGAGGTCATAGAGAGGTCTCATTCAAAGGAATGTTTTAATGCCATTTTGCTGCAACATGATGCTATCAGGCAATGAACTTAGAGAAATAATCCAAATGCCCCCGGTGAAAGTGTCACGACCTATTTGAATTAAACCATCCTCACTTCTGAACCTCAATACCCTGGGGTGGGGGTTTGCAGAAAGCATCACTTCTTGCATCCTAGCTTTTCAAGAACATTAGACTTGGCAGTCACGCTTGAATGCTTCTAAATCCAGTCTCACACCACGACCAGCATCATCTTTCTGAAATACCTGTCAGATCTTGCCTCTGCCTGCTTGAAACCTGTGGTTTCCATGGGAATTAGAATAAAATCCAAACTCCCTGGTGGTCTAAAAGCCCTATCTATCTGCTACCCAGTTGCCACCATCCTGGGGACACCCTGGCCTCCTTCTGTCCCTTAAAGAAGCCGAAGTCTTCCCACCCCAGGGCCTCTGCACCTGCTGATTCCATTGCTGCAGGTCTCTACCCCTCCCTGCCCCCATGAGCTCAGGTCTGGCTTCTTATTAGGAGTCGCCTCAGACAGGCCTTTCCAATCCATGCAAGGTGACAAAACCCTCATCCCCACCCCCGCCTCCAACCCCCTCCCTCCTCCACTGCCACACTTTGGGGTCCACATGTGCTCATCACTGTCGTCTGCTGCTGTCTGCCTTCTTCCTGTGGCTGCTCCTCACTGGAACGGAAGTCCCACCTGGACAGGGGTTTCCTTTTGCCCGGAAATTCCCCAACTCAAAGCCCAGAGCAGTGTCTGGCAGGGAGTCAGTGGTCGAGCAAGACTTTTGTACCGAATGGAATGGTGGGATTTGAGGGAAGTTCCAAGCCTGGAAAGGTGGCCCCGGCTCCTGTCAGCACTCTGAGACCTGGCCCCTCCATCATCCATCTGGCTTTGTGTGTCCTGAGAGGCCCATCCTCATTGCCTGCACTCCCTCCTCATACCAGCCAGCTTCTAATAGGCTCACCCAGTGGGAGACAGGGTCGGGAAACAATGGATCAGTGTGACGCCCGGCCCCCAGCCCTCCCCACCAGCCTGCAGGGGTTATCCTGAGCTGCTCCCCTCAGAAAGGCTGCTGGCGAGCCTGGCGCTTGGCTGGAGGCCTGGGAAGTGGGATCTGGGGAGAATTCCTACATTCCCTAATTGATTAGGATGGCTTACCACAGTTAGGCCGCTTGAAAAGACAGTTTACACTGAACACCTTTCCTTCTGGAAGTCTGGAATTTCAGTATGTGCTGGACAGAGTGCCCATGTGACCAGCCCCCCATAAAAA
Organism: Cheracebus regulus; assembly: GCA_963574635.1. NCBI lineage: Eukaryota > Metazoa > Chordata > Mammalia > Primates > Pitheciidae > Cheracebus > Cheracebus regulus. Next base: position 91,941 of record CAUYQU010083379.1, read on the forward strand.
CTCTGGTTGCTGAGTCCTGAATGGGCTTCCCTGATAGATGACATTTCACACACATCACAGCTTGCAGCTGCAGGTCCATTAAGTGCCCTGTACGATGCTTGGGATTCCTCTTGGGAGACGACCTGGAGAACCTGGACCTGGTCTCCTCGTGGCTTCCTCCCATGTGCCCTCTCCCTTTGCCACCTGTGCTCCGTGTCCTTTTGCTGTAATAAGTCACAGCCCTGAGGGCAGCTGGGCACTGGGCCCTGCAAGTCCTCCCCCTGAGTGAGGGAACCAGGCAACCCCCAGCACAGTGTCCTTCTATTGGGAGGGCCTCTCCCACGCCCGCCTCTCGGCACCCACAGCAGGTGGCCACAGCACCCGGCCTCTGCTGGTCTCAGACTCCCAAGACCCTTTGCAGGTGTCTTGCCCCACCCACCCACCAGTACCCACACCTCGGCTAGTACTTTCTTTTCTAAATTCTGCTCCATCCTCCAGCTGGCAAGCGCTGTCCATTTCCTGTTTTCACCCTGATGGGTAAAGTCTCCAAAGAAAAAAACATCTAACGGTCCAAAAGCAACACGATGGCTCAGAGGCTCCCTAAACAAGGAGTTTCTAGTTTGGGGAGGAATTGATTCAGACTCACACTTCACAGAGAAGCCAACTTGGGTTTCAGGCTCCATGTACAGAACCCAGCATGAAGATGCATTTATTACCCAGCGTTTTACAAGAGGACTGGACAGTCAGGAATTGTCCACTAAGGGGCAGCATCCAGCTTTGGTCAAGAACAGGCAACCTCCAACCTGTCGCCGGTCCAGTGTGAGCCTGGAAAGAAATCACTGAGCCCCGGAACCCACTCTCCCATCGGAACGTTACAAACGGTGCCAGAAGTTAGAGTCCAGCTGGCCCCTAAACCCTATTTGTCCCACAGTGGAGCTGTGTTTCTGCAGTGGAAAATATGGTGGCAATGGCCATAACCTCCCAGAAGGCAGTAACACAGGGGGAATGAATGGGTCTGCTGGCCTTGAGGTGACGCTCACAAGGAAAGGAAAAGAATAGAAGCCCACGAGGAAAGTGAAGAGTCCAGGCAGAGTCCATGGAGGACCTCGGGGTGCCAAGGACATTTACTCCTTCTTGTTTCTGAGATGGAGTCTTGCTCTGTCGCCCAGGCTGGAGTGCAATGGCACAATCTCGGCTCACTACAACCTTCACCTCCCAGGTTCAAGGGATTCTCCTGCCTCAGACTCCCAAGCAGCTGAGATTACAGGTACACACCACCATGTCCAGCTAATTTTTTAATTTTTAGTAGAGATGGAGTTTCGCCATATTGGCCAGGCTGGTCTCGAACTCCTGACCTCAAGTGATTTGCCCACCTTGGCCTCCTGAAGTGCTGGAATTACAGGTGTGGGCCACCGCATCTTGCCTGATATTTGCTCTTTAATGGAGCTCATCTCATGCCACAATTATGGCTTTGCATTTGACTTAAAATTCCCCATAGTGTCATCCTTTTGTTTACAGGATGATGAAGGCCACGGCCCTGGTTAGCAACAAGGAGGAGAGGGTGTGTGGACAAGGAGATGGGGTTAACCCAAGAGACTCGTTTCCTGGATGTATAATGGCTGAATAATGGCCCCACACAAAGATGTCCACATCCTAATTCCTAAAGTCTGCACATATATCACTTTCTGCGGCAGAAGGGACCTGAAGATGGGATTGCGTGGAGGATCCCGAGAGTGGGTGAGCACCTGTGTTATCCAGGTGGGCTCTTTGTAATCACAGAGTCTTTATCAAGGAAAGCAGAGTCAGAGACGAGAAAGGGAGAGCTCAGACCATGCTTTGCTCTTGCCTTTGAAGATCGAGGAAGGAAGCCAAAAAAAGGCAAGGGGAGACTCTCCCCCAGAGCCTCAGGAAAGGACACGGCCCTGCTGACACCCTGACGTGAGGACTTACGACCTCCAGAGCTGTGAGACACGATGGAGTGTTTAGGGGATTTGTCACAGCAGCAAGAGACAACGATGCAGAAGTCAGCTCCACAGCAGTCCTCGTCACCACAAGCACACAGCCAATTTTCACTCTACGCCAGCAACTGGCACCTGTCCCAGGAAAACCTGAGCCCCAGTGAGCTGGGCCAGGCACCCCCACCTCTCCCTACCTCCAAGTCAAGGTCTGTCACTTCCTCTACTGGTGCGGCCCCCAGGGCTTCAGTTGCTCCCCTAACCCTGCCTGCACCTCCCTAAGAGTGCCTAGCAACCTCTGCAATTGCTTTTGGGGGATTTGCCATCTCTCTCCTGCTGGGACCAGACCGAGACTGTGTGTGACATGGTTCTCATGACCCTGGAGCAGAAATCTCTGGAGGACAATGACCTCTCATGAAACAGAGCTCTGTGAGGAAAGCTTCAGCCCCCACTTTCTTCCTCCCGCCATAGTAGAGATGCGATCCTTCGAAACAGAATACCACCTGTCTCAGTGTCACGGAAGCCACCTTCCACACATGTCACAGGGGCCCCTGGGCTCTCATTCCTGCTCCAGGCAGCTGCCTCTGGCCGGGTCACCTCTGGGCTTCTTGAGCATAACAGTGTCCCTGACATGTAACCCACAGAGCTCAGCTTCTGTGAGGTATGACTGGAAATAATCCCAGCGGATAAACCTGGCGAAGTGGTGTTCTCTAACTTGGCAGCCACTGACCCCACCTGGAGAGAGGACTGACACCACTAAATTGAAAACACTGTAAATATTGCCTCCAGTGGCCACTCAAATGCTGGCACCCGGGGCCAGTGGCCCAGAAGAGGGCATGGCAGTCTCTTCTCCGCCTAGTTGGGCTTTGCAGCTCCACTCATGCCAGGGGCCTGGGTGGACGGGCCTTGGCTGACAAATGCCCGGCCTCTGGCTGAGCACAATATAGGGGTGCAGGGATCCCTGCTGCACCAAGGTCTCTGCCTCCAAGTCCATCGCTTTTTTTTGAGAAAGAGACAGAGTCTTGCTCTGTGGCCCAGGCTGGAGTGCAGTGACAGGATCTCGGCTCACTGCAACCTCTGCCTCCTCCCAGGTTCAAATGATTCTCCTGCCTCAGCCTCCCGAGTAGCTAGGATCACAGGCACACTCCACCACGCCCAGCCAATTTTAGTATTTTTAGTAGTGATAGGGTTTCTCCATGTTGGCCAGGCTGGTCTCAAACTCCTGACCTCAGGTGATCCACCCACCTCGGCCTCCCAAAGTGCTGGGATGACAGAGGTGAGCCACCACACCTGGCCTGGGTCCTGCCCCATTGCTCCTGGACTAGGACAGTCTCCCAGATGTTCTCAAGGGCCAAGTCATTCTCCTACTAAAGAAGAAAGCGGATTTGGAGTGACAAAGAAGACCCAGAGATTTTCACTAAGACACATGACCAAGGAAAACACGTCCTAGATGTTCGAGGTTAGGAGCCCAGAAGAGTCTTCCTTTGTCCTGATTAAACGCAAGGTGAAGAGCAGTTTCCTCTTATGAGATTTCTTCAGAGAATAACATTCAGCTGCAACCCTGGGCTGGTCACTCACCTTTCAGTCAAAAACTTAGCCTCAAGAATCCCAAACATCACTGTGTATCATCCTTGCCAACTTTCATAATTTTCTTACTAGAAAAATGTCTATAGAGGGAAATTCCTAGTCAGATGCATGGCTGTCATGCACACCAGTGTTTCCCAGCTGTGCCTGTCCTTCTACAACCTTGGGCTTCTGGCCAGCAGGTAAGAGGATTTCCCAGGTTGTAGGAAATTCTCATCCATGCTACAGCATGTGGTCAGAGGTCATGAACTTAATGAGCTACTAGCAGCCGGCTCCAGAATGTCAGGTCCTAACAGGGTTTGAGCGATTCTCCAAGACGTGCTCACCGCACAGAAACACAACAGCACATTAATAACCCTGGCATCAGATCCCGGCGCTGGACTGGATTTTATTGTCTAAAAACATTTTGTAAGAATGAACTGTCCCAGCAATACTGCAAGATCTGCACATGTGCCCCAGAACTTAAAGGACAATTAAAGAACAAAAAAGTGTGCACTCTTCTTCGCTTCAATCCACACACTGCACTCATTTCTGTGTTGAAATGCAGATTCTCATGGCAGCAGCAGTGGTACCAGGTGGAAGAGAGGCTTGAAATATTTGGCATCAGATATTCAATGTGGCGAAAACCTGGAACCTCAGACCTGCTGCAGGAGCAGGGCCAGGAAGAGGAAGCTTCAGGCCCCTTCTAACCCAAGCAAAGAAGAAATTTGAAATATTTTTCTGAAATCAACACAAGGCTGGGTTTGCAGGCTTCAGAGGCATCAAGCACATTCTCTGCACTGTCTTAGATCCCAGATCCTCAGTTTCCTTCCACAAGGCTGCCTAAGAGAATCCAATACTCCAGACAGCCCAATACCACAGTTTGCACCTAAGAGCCAAACATTTCTGCACAGGGAAAATGCTGACAATGCAATCTCTTTGCATTCATAATTAAGAGCTCTGATAATTAATTTCCAGCTCTTAATCAGGGCTACCAAAAAGCAGTTTGCAATTCCAAACAAGAATCAGATACAGAAATTGTTCATCCCCAAGGGTCTCCAGGGACCCAGAAGGGCCCTGGTGTTTCTGCGGGTTTGCGCTGACAGGCCGACCCAAAAGTCTGGAGGGTCAGCTGAGCGCTTCCATCAGCACAAACTCACCCCACCCCTGCAGCCTCCCCAGCTACCATGGACCGCAAAGACGCTGGGCCCCGACAGACAGTCTCTGGGGACGGCCACTCTGTCAGTGCCTGCCATGCAGGTAGCCAGCCCAGGCACTTTGATGGACAGCCAAGCTCTGCAAAGCAGTCAAGCTGCAGGACGGACCTGGGGGCGCCCCGCCACCTCTCGCAAGGCACTGCTCTCCCTGTCCACGCCGGGTGAGCCGCTGGGCTCCCTCAGACACCGCTGCGAAGCAGAAGCAAAGGCCAGCTCATTTCCTGTGCCTTGCAGCCTTGTTTAAAAGGCCCAGCTGAGAAGACAGCAGGGGGAGAAATTTCAAACCTCAAGCAAACAAACAAAGCGGGTTGAATCCTGCAGGAGCAGGCATGTTCAGCTGCGCCACCAGCCAGCCAGGAAAGGAGCCCACTGCCTCTGCCGTGAGATAAGCGCTGGGACCCCACCTCCGCTGGCCCCTGCTGGCCTGGTCAAATACCCACAGGGCTCCGCTCCAGCCCCACCCCACCCTCTCCCACAGCTGGCGTCGCCTCTCCAGGTGCAGGAGCCCAGCTCAGCAGCGGAACATGAGTATATGCAGCTATTTTCGTCTAAGGAAGAAAGCCGTCCTGGGATCCAACCTCCCCACACTCAGCTCCCCACCATCCTGTCGTCAGCCTGCACTGGAGGCCTGAAACACCCCCATCCTTTTACATGTTTGCTCCTATTTGAAGAAAAATACTCCTGGCCTAAGAAATTCACTAAGCCTTATGATGCATTCGGACCTCAGTGTGAGTGAGTTTATCAGCCTTTCCTCAAAGTGCAGGTTTGGAAAGGAAGAGCTGGTGGAAAAATGGGGAAAGCATACTCATTGGAGAGTCAGGATATATTAAAACACACCTTTTTAAGAAAAATTGTGGTAGAATACACATTACATAAAATTTACCATCTTAACTATTTCACTTGCAGGTACCTCAGTGGCATTAAGGACATTCACATTGTTTTACAATCACCACCGCCCATCTCCAGAACGCTCTTCCTCTACCCCAGCTCAAACTCTGTCCTCATGAAACACCACCTCCCTATTGTCCTCCGCCCAGCCCCAGCTCCTCCATTCCACTCTTCATCTCTGTGGATCTGAAGATTCCAGGAACCTCATAAAAGTGTAATCAAACAGTGTCCGCCCTTTGAGACTGGCATATTCACTTAGCAAAGTGTCCCCAAGGTTCATCCATGCTGCAGCATCAGAGTTTCCTTTTCAAGGGTCAATAATATTCCATTGCACACACATTCCACATGTCGTTTATTCACTCATCCTTCAGTGGAAATGTGGGTTATTTCCACCTTTTGGCTACGATAAATTTGTAACATGTACATATATCTATTTGAGATCCTCCTTTTCCATTTATTTTTTTTTTTTTTGAGACTGAGTTTCACTCTGTCACCCAGGCTGGAGTGCAATGGTGTGATCTCGGCTCACTGCAACCTCCACCTCCCAGGTTCAAGTGATCCTCCTGCCCCAGCCTCCCAAGTAGTTGGGGTTACAGGCACGTGCCACGATGCTCAGCTTATTTTTGTATTTTTAGTAGAGATGGGGTTTTGCCATGTTAGCCAGGCTGGTCTCGAACTTCTGACCTCAGGTGGTCCACCAGCCTCAGCCTCTCAAAAGTGTTGGGATTACAGGCATGAGCCACCATGCCCAGTCCCCTTTTGGATTCTTATACCTGGGATTGGGATTGCTGGATCATATGCAATCTTATGTTTAATTTTTTGAGGGACTTCCATACTGTTTTTTATAGTGGTTGCACCATTTAACATTCCCACCAACAATGTGCAGAATTCCAGTTTCTGTACATCCTCATCAACACTTGTAATTTCCTGAAAAACACACCCTTAAAAAAAAAAGGAGGCCTTTGTGTCAAATCAAGAACCTCTAATATTTATATTTAATTACTAGAACTTAGTTGAAATACACATTAGCAAAGCTGCAAAATTAAAACCATGCATCAGTTCAAAGCCACCCATCATTCAGTGAATGTGGACTGAGCACCAACTACACATCCTGTGACGGTATAGGAGAGACAGTCACGGATGTGACAGCAAAGGCCTCTGCAGCCACGAGCCCACATTCCCGCAGGAGACAGGCAAACACAGAAGTGAAGACCCATGATAGACTAAGACGGCAAGAAAAGATCCAAAGAACATGAAAACGGTGGTGGCCACATAGAGAGAAAAGGGGTGGGGGAGAACTGTTAGAGTGGACGTTAGAGCTGCGAATGCTCACTGGGAGATGCGTAGCCTGGGGCTTGAAAGGCAAGAAGCTCCCAGCTGTTGAAGATGAGGGAGCGGAGTATTCTAAGCAGAGGCAACCATCAAGTGCTGAGACGAGCTTAGGGATCCAAGGAACAAAAGTCAGCCAGAGGTGGGCGGGAGGCAGAAGGGTGGACAGGACGGCGGCCACAGGGAGAAGCCTCAGCTCTATTTATGGAAGGCACTGGAAGGGCCAGAGGACAGCGTGATCCAGCAGCATCACAAGATCACTCCAGCTGCCACAGGGAAAGAACCACAGCATGACAAAGGAGCTAGACAGGCCAATGAGAAGATGGCTTTGGCATCTGGGAGAGAGAAGAGGACCAGAGTGGAGAGGAGGGAGGACCACAGCAGAGAGGAGGGGAGGGCCGCTGGGGCATGTGTGGCGCTGACGTGGCTGGCTGCTCTGCTCCATGGTTTGAATGCATCCCCCAAATTTCATGTGTGGGAAACTTAATCCTCAACAGGGCAGTACTGAGAGGTGGGGCCTTTAAGAGGTGACTGGATCATGAGGACTCTGCCCTCACGAATGGATGAGACCATTCATGGATTAGGGGATTCATGGGTTAATGGACCAGTGGGTTATCAGGTGAGTGGAAATGTTGGCTTAATAAGAAGAAGGAGGGAGCCCTGAGCTGTCTGTGAGCACACTCAGCCCCCTCGCCACAGGATGCACTGCACTGCCTTGGAACCCTGCAGAGCCCCCATTAGCAAGAGGGTCCTCACCAGATGCGGCCCCTCACCCTTAGATTCTCAGCCTCCATAGCTTAAGAAATAGATTCCTTTTCTTTATAAAGCACCAAGTTTCAGGTATTCTGTTATAAGCAACAGAAAACAGACTCAAGCAGGGAGTTCGATTCAGATGAAGAAAGAGCAGCGCCCAGGAGGCCCCAGCATGGGGCCACATCATTCACTGAGGAGAAACTGGTTTGGGAGAGTGGGCACCAATGGGTTCGTTCTGCCTTGTTGTTAAAGATACAGGTGCCTAATAGACTTCCAAGCAGAGACAACCAGCAGACAGTGGATGAGACATCATTGGGTGCCTCATGTGCTGGTCATGTGAAGAGGGGAGGGAAACCTGGCTCAGGCTCTCAGGCCGCCCTCACACTGGCACTCACCGATTCCTCCCTGCCCCTCCCAGTTGTTCCTCCCGGGCCCAGCCCCCTCCCCCAGGGCCCCAGATGGTCTGTGGATGTTGGTATCAGTTACCTTGTCATGCTGCCGGGCCCTTGTGGGAAGGCCTGCATGATGGGATCTCAGGCGATGCTCTCCCTGGGTGGCATCCTTCAGTTCATTTCCCTAGGACAAAAGGAAAGGACGTGTGAGATGGTGCCCCAGTGTTTAGAGACTTGGGAGAGTGCAGGGGTTAGGAGCTCCAATTTGGAAATTAAACCCAAGGTTGGGCACTGATCCTGCAATCCATAAGCTGTGTATGAGTTGGGATCGATTTCTCTCTTTTTCCCAAACTGTAAGTTTCCTAATCTACAAAATGCAATGATGTTACACTTTATGATGATTAGACATAATAAAATACTATATATTAATCACTTAGTGTCTGTGTCCTAAAAAAGCAACAGAACTTCTCACCAATTGGAGTTAAGCTTTGACCCATCCCTTTCCCCATGAACACTGCTCCAAACATACAGCCACAATGAAGAGAGAGAAAGTTTAGCAAGATTTAGGCACTCAAAAATAACATACAACTTTCTAAGGACTAGAAGGCTAGAACAGAATGTGGTGAGTGGAACTCCTAGAACCCTGTAGATTCAGAGTCCAGAAACAGGCAGGGAGAACTAAGAGTCCAACTTTTTCAGTATATTCCAAGATTCAGTGTATTCCACATAAGACAAGAGACCTGAACTAAGGTCACCACACAATCTGAGGCAACAGTTAAGCCCCCAGAGAAAGCTGAAAATAATCTGTCACCTCTGCCTAGAGCTAGAGCTTCTATGAGGTGATGCACCTAGAGAGGCGAGAGGGAGGAGACCCTATTTTAGGCTCATTTTTAGGATTTGTCTTACTCTCAAATATCACCATGGCACAGGAACTCTGAGCTGCCAATAATAAAATCTAATTCAAGACTGGGAGCACCTAAGGTGTGATACAGTAACTACAAATAGGTAGGGCGGGGAGAGTGAGCACAGAAATGGAAGTAAAAATCTCTCATTCAAGATGAGTCTGAAAAGAGTAATTGTAGAACACATAAAGAAAACTAACCCTACTAAAGAGATCCCACAAAATTAATAATCAGGATAAACTTACTCCAGAGGAAATAAAAATAATAAAGCAACCTGAAAAGGACTTCAATAAGTAAGCTGAGAATCCTAAGAGAAGGAATGATATCCAATACAAAAGGTCAACAGAGAAGCAGAGGGATAATCAATGACTCACAGTGGAAGGCCGCTGGAACCACACCAGCTACCAGCTGTCAGGCTGAGAACTTCTCTTTTTCCCCAGATTGTCCGAGTTTGTTCTCTGATCACACCCTAGATGAATTAATGCTGGTGGGACACCCCCTTGAATTGATCTAGTTCATCTCCATTACAGTATTTCGAATGCTCAGAGTCTAGGCTCCATTCACACTCACAGTAGAAAAGCAGCAGGGAATCATGTAGTTTCAACACTTCCCAGGAGGGGAGAGGCTCCTCCTGGCTATTTTCAGCTTCCATTTTTCAGTCAACCTTCCCTTCCACTTAGCCACAGCCAAAATGAATTCTGCTACTGCCTGGCACCTACATTTTCACAACATGAAACACAGCAAAGGAACCCAAACATAAAAGACTGTGGTGCTTTGTTCTGGGAAACAATGATCTCCCAACCCATGGGAAAGTGATCGATAATGGAGCAATTCCCTTCTCTCTTCTGAGATGGTCTGGATGGCGTAACATTTATCACTGTCTTTTTCAAGTAAAGCACATCATCATGTAGTCCCACACTGGTTTCTTGAGAGAACTGTAGATTCTTTGGCATACCCCACATAGGGGACTCCCTGGAGGTCTTAGGGGATGGGATGGCTGTACTAATCAAAACACCTGGCTGCTGACCTCAGAGGCTGACATGCCCCAAGATAAACTCAGGCAGCAATAGCTCAGAGAATTTGAGAAAAAGAGACATTTGAAATAGGGGTTAGATTATGAGTTCTGAGGTCAAATTGACTAAACATAAACTGGAGCCCTCCCAAATGTGACCTTGGACAAGCTGCCTGGCATCCCTGCATTCTCTGTGACTTAAGGATATAAAAGCTGTCACCCTAGCAGATGTTGTGAGGATTCAAGGACATCATTCTCACAGAACACTGAGCACATCTTACGGCACAGGGTCAAGGCTCAAACAAGTAGTCCCTTCCCTCCCAAAGGCACTGCAACGACTGCCTGCCGCTTCCATGTTCTGCCACCAAACAGCCACCTGCTTCACGCCATCCGCCTCTCTCTGCATCTCATTTAGGAAGAGTGAACTGTAAGAAAGGAGCACAGGGAAGAGAAACAAGGCTGGTCTTTCACCCAATTTTCAGGTGGTTGTAGAAATGCTTACATCTATTGATTTTACTTATATTCCATCTCAGTGATTCAAGGTCAGCTGCTTAACCTCCTGAAATGAAATCAATCTTTCCAGGAAAAAAGCTCAGGATCTTAATCCATGATATCCCCATGCAAAGAGAGAGATACAGCTTCATCTCTTTCCAGTGAAGCTTCCCAAATTGGTCCAAGCATGAACAGGCACTGAAGTCAGGTACAACTTACCATACTGGACACAGCCTGCTAAAAGCCACTCACAGGGAGAGCTACTGAAAAGCAACATTGTCCTGAAACTAATGAACCCCTCACCCCACACTTCAAGAATCACAAAAGACTTAGCCAAGTGCCAAAACCCTTCCTACCTTGATGGTAAAAGAAAACCACTCAGTGACAAAGACAGCCAGGTAAAGGCACAAAGAAATGGCAAAGGTACCAGCTTGAGCCTCCTCCAACTATGAGACGTTGCCGGATTACAACATCTCACATTGTCCATGCCTGTTTACCCTGAAGGAGCCCAGAGGTGGGCACGGGGACCTGTGCTTCCATGTGCAGCTCGGCAGGGAAGCCAGCATTGGTCCCCACTGTCCCCTGTGGTGGTGGGCACAGATACCACCCTGACGTGCATGTGTTTGCAGGCCTTGGAGGGAAATTCAGAGGCTTCTGCTCACCTTCATGATCCTGTGACAATGCTGAACGGCAAGGTGACTTACCCTGGAGGGCCTCCTAACTGACCCTGAGCACTACTAGAGCCATCCCCCAGGGAAGTGGGCAGTACCCAATTAAATCAAGCCTTCCTGAATTAATCAGCACCACTGAAGAAATGCCACCAAGCACAATGCAGATCACCATGTGCTGGTTGCATGCTTGAGACCAGAAGGGCTCCAAAATGTGGGCCTAGAATTGCAACACAACAAAACGAGAGTCCCCAGCAGCCAGCACAGTGGCACCAGCCGTGACAATCGCCAGGAGGAGGAAGAGGTAGAGGAGGAAGACGGGGCAGGGAGCGGACTAATATAATCTGACACTCTGTCTGAGTAACAGGGTTTTCTACAGCGTGGGTGAGGCACCAGCATGTGGGTGCCTCAGATCACACAAACGCACGTGCAGTTCCACGCGGCAGTGTAACGGACACCCAGCGAGTACCGACCACATCTGAGTGACCACGCTGTTGAGTACCGACCACATCTGAGTGCCCAGTAGTCGAGTGTGACGACTCAGGCCCACCGCCTAGTGACAGTGAGTGGTGACTCCCACGCTGCTGAGACCCTGGGGGGGGGGACTTTCTGAGCTCCAGCTGTAGGAACCACCCCCGTCTCAGCTTCATGACCTGAAATAACAATCTTGAGAAGAGAAAACCCAGCTTCCAGATCTCTCTGCTTTCTTTTCCAGGGAAAGACACATAAGCATTGCGACCAGAATCGCTTCGTGTCTCCGATCCCTCAAGGTTAAGGCCACACACAAGAGGGGTGAGGGTCCCCAGCCCGTGGATGCCCTCTGGAGACAGGCCTACCCTGTAAGAATCAAAACACACCATCTGTGGAATTTATTGTCTGCAGCCACAGACAGGAATCACATTTCCTTACTTCCACTCATGCCCGCCAGAGCGTCCGGGGGTTGCTTTGAGGACTCCTAGCGCCACATGTCGCTGAAATTCCCCTCCCAGGGCAGCTACAGAACGTGCCAGTTAAGGAGAGAGTTCAATCTATTGCTCTCCACTAACACATTAAACAGAAATGCTTTTATTTTATTTTCTAGCTGCTGTGTTGCAAAATCATGGGCAAAAAGTGAATTCTAATGAGGATGAAGGAGGGAGGAAAAGCACCAAGCCAGCGTCTCAAGCGCCTCCGCCCACTTGGAGAGGTGCACAGCGCACCACGGACAGGGCCGGACGTTCTAGAGGTCAGGGAACGCGGCAACCGGTCGGCCCAGGCCACGCTCCTAGAGGGCAGCTGCGACCTTGTGCCTCCCATGGGGGCCGTGTGGGGACGGGAACCAGCCCAGACAGCTCTCTGTCTTTAGGAGCTGCAATGCTGGGTTTCCATCCAAAACATCCCTGTTTGGATATGACAGCTACTAATTCAAAATACATACACCATGGACTCCCTCCCAAAACAAATGTGTCTGCAGGTGGAATTCGACTTAAAGGTAGGGGCATTGTGTCGAAACAGCCAGACCTGCAGAGTCCAAGTGCAGGTGGGGTGAGGGGAGGTGCAGGGAGTCCCGGGGAGAGGGCATGCGTAGACTCCCTGTGTACAGGGAGAGGAGGCGCCGCTGGGTTTCCACGGAGGATGCCCCACGGTGCCTGAGGCCACCTCCCACCTGCTGTGGACTGAATCGCATCTCTCCAAATCCTTACCTTGAAGCCCTGGCCCCCAGGTGACTATATTTAGAAACAGGGCTCCTAGGAGGTACTGAAGGTTACGTGAGGTCATGAGATCCTAACCTGGTGGGGTCGGGGGCTTTCCAAGAGGACGATCTTGCTCTCTCTGTCTCACTCTGCCTGTTTCAGTTTTCTTTCTGCCTCTGTCACTGTCTCTCTGTCTCCATGTCTGTCTCTCTGCTCACTTTTCCGCCTCTGTCTCTCTGCCTCTCTGTCTCTACGTTTCTCTGCTTCTCCTTCTGTCTAACTCAGTCTCACTCTGCCTCTCTCTCTCTCTGCCTCCATGTCTCTGTGTCTGTTTCTCTGCCTCTCTGTCTCTATTTCTGTGGGGGGAAGGGGGGTTCTCTTCCTCCAGCTCTCTCTGTCCCCTGCCCACCACCTGGCCACGTAAGGACACAGTGGGAAACAGCCATCGGCAAGTCAAGCAGCGGCTCGCACCAGGCACCGAATCGGCCAGCACCTCGGTCTTGGACTTCCAGCCTCCAGGACTGTGAGAAAGGAGAGCTCTGTGATTTAAGCTGCCCGGTCTGTGGGAGATCACTATGGCAGCCTGAGCCCGTGCAGGGCCCCTGCTAGAGCAGGGAGGTGTGGACAGGAGCCTTCCCAGGGTCTCCCGAGGCAGCCAAGGGCTCGTCCAGGAAGAAGCTGGGACTTCCAAATACACCACCTTCCCCATCAGGAGCTCTGCTTAAATCCCCATTTCAATGGACAAGGTGGCCACCTCTCTGGGGGAGAAACCGACATGAGAAAGGAAAAAGCAGGTTCTTTCGATAACTTGTCAATTGTATTTATTTCACTAATCCCTCCACCACCACCACTGAGCATGTAGGTGCCCGTACCGGACTCGGCAGGGGGCCCAGAATGAGGGGTGAGGAACAGCCCCGCCCTCAGGCTTGAGGGTGCAGCAGACGGCACGGGGCATTCCGTGTGGGAGTGGCAGGAATGCGGGTTGCTGTGGGGAGAGGCGAGAAGAATTCTCAGTCTCTCCTGGCACGGGTCTGGTCTCAGAGGTAAGAGGGTCCACCCAGCACAAACACGTAAGAAATGCATGAAAGACACAGCAAGGCCTCTGGCTCCCAGGACCTGCCATTCTCACTACAGGATTCAAAACCATAAACACCCAGTCTCCTGGCCACACAGAACAGGCCCCAGTGAGACGCTTCCTCGAGGCCTCTGCTCTGTTGGCCTCAAAGTAAAGAGGCTTCCTGCAGTGTGGGATGGCACTCCGGCCCTGGGATGGCCGCTGCTCCGGAGTAGGAGAGGATTTGGACAGGGAAGCACCTCAGTGAGACAGCAGACATGTTATTTAATCCAGCACGTCTTGCCCATTGCATCAATGCAATTAATTCTTGTGTAAATGCGAGCAGCCTCCCAACAGTGCAGCAGCTCCTTCTCTGCGCTTCTTTGTCCTCTACCTGCGGTTCCAGAGGCAGGAACCAGGCTGGGTTCCTGGTGGCCTCAAGCAGAGCCCAGCAGGGGACACGCCTCGCGTGTGACCAGCCCCACAGAAAAGGGAACACACGACCTGGAAAGAGCTACAGACAGCTGGGCTCTGGCTGGATGGGCGCTGGGGGTGGCAGGCGTGGAGAGGCAAGAAGGGTTGGGCGGTGATGACTCTGGGCTTCAGTGAGGAGTTTGTACTTTATATAGAATGAAATGCAGGAGCTGTCAAAGGTGTTTAAATAAAATAATAAAAAATATCTGCACTTGAGAAATACCATCTGGACGGTAAAGGGACTGAAGAGGGTCAGGCTGAAGCCAAAGAGACCAATTTACACTTGTTTAGGGGACAAGTGCTGCGGCCAGAACTGAGATGAGGACAGCAGAAAGAAAGCGGGTCCAGGAATTACTAGAGCAGGTGGAACAGCATGGCTTGGTGTTGAGAGAAGAAGGTGTCACATGCTGGCTTGGGGCTGCAGACGCAGGGAGGAGGGAGAAAGTGTGGGTTTAAGGGATGAGCCACATTCGGTAGTGCTGGGGCCTGGTGAGTGTGAGACCCACATGAGGCCCAGTGGGAATGCTCAGGAGACAGTTCCCTAGGCGGCCCAGAGCTCAGGAAGGAGAGCCTGGCCCAGACTCAGGTGAAAGCTGCACTGCTACAGACGCCACGTTGAGTCGTGGGAGGGGAGGAGCTCTCAGCAAGATTAAGGAGCAGGAGACAGAGCTGGGAGAAGCACAAGCATCACAAACAGGCCTGAGCAGGTCCTGTAGAGTGCAGGGCAGAAGCAACGGGAAGCCAGCCCTGGGCTGTCTTAGAAGCTGAGTGACCGGAGCCTTGAGCGCGGGGGCTGGCAGGTCAGCTGCTGCCCAGAAGCCAAGCAGGATGGGGCTGGCATGGCATCTCATGGACATCTCCGTGACCTCCAGGAGAGGTTCTGGTGATGGGGTAAGCAGAGCAGCATCAATGGGTGGGAGATGAAGAGGATGAGGGAGGAGATGCTTTTGCAGAGCGCTGAGCGAGAAGAGGCGCAGAGAGATGAGGTCACTATTTGAGCCTCTTGGTGCATGGATGACCAGGGAAGGTGGAGACAAGGCCCTGGGGGCAGTAGCAGAGTCAGTGACTCCACCTTCCTCCCACAGGCGAGTGGGGAGTGGGTGGCTGTCGGGAACAGCGACCCTCCAGGGAGCCCAGACAATGCTGAGGGTGGTAACGTTCGTAGGGAGATTGGAGGTCACAGATGGGCACACTTCGAGGGCAGCAGAGATAAGCAGGGGGCACTTGAGGATGAGATCATGTTGGGGAGATGACCCAGGGGGCTCGTGCTGGATAATGTGGCAGCTTTGATTCCCTGGGCTTCTACTCTGAGCCAAGAACCGACACAAGCTCTTTGCTTTCCTCCTCTTCCTTCTGAAATCTCATCTGGTCCTCCCAGCACTGCCGTGTGGCAGACACACTTGCTACCCTGCTTGTCAGGGAAGAAACTCAGGTGCAAAGAGGTTAAGTGAGTGAGCCAGCAGCCTCCCCCAAGCATGCAGAGGGGCAGGACTCAAGCCCCTGCTTGCCGCCCCAATTCACCTCTGATTCTCCTTAGGAAGACCATCGCCCAGCTGCTCCCTGGGTCCCGAGGCCCAGAGCAAGGTTCAGAAACGCCTCCAGTTGGCAGAGGTGGGGGGTTCTGGAAGGACTGGGGCATCTTCCTTTGCACTGGGGGCTGCAGACACAGTCTTGGGGGCCTTCAAAAATATTTTCTGGTATTTTTACTTCCATGAAATCTCAAAGAATATATAAAGAAATAATTTTGTACCCTATTCAGGACCAAAGGCCAACATCTGCATTTGGGTTTGCGGCTCTGCTGTGCCGGCCTGAGAATCACCCTATCAACTGTCCTGAGATGAAAAACGGGGAAGGCTAACTTCAACGGGGCTTTGTGCTCGATGAAAGCCAGGTGACTTCTGCAGGCTCAGGCAGCAAAGATTTTGCAAGAGTTTGAAACAGATCAGTGGGAGGAATTGAATCAACTTCCCGCCAACTGTACGATGGAGTTAACTTTACTTATAAGAGGAAATGTGATTTAAGTAAAATATCACATGACACATTAAGTCACAGTGAGTTTGGGTTTTGAATTTTATTGGCCTCTTGAAGTTGTTTCTCTTTGATCTGCTAATTCATTTTGGCCTTATGGTTTAGAAAAGCCGTAAAAATTTTATAGCCAGTTTTATCTCTGGACACAAGTAATTACATTATGAATTATAAATACATAACCATATTATGCTCAAACATAGACTATGTAGTTATAATATGCAAGTCTGGTAGAATAATATTATATAAGAAAGACACAATTATCAATTATAATAACATATAATAAAAATAATCTAAGTCAACACTGGCGTGTGCTTGGTAATATTTTTTCTTTCTGAAAAGGCTTCGTAGGTGGTTCTAGCCTAAAGGCAGGGATAGGAGAGTAACGTGAAGGAGGAAAGGGAAGAAAAGCCAGTGGTGGGAAGCCTGGAGAGGGAGCCTGAACTAAGGAGACGGGGAGAAACCCAGCATGGAAGGCGCGTGGTTGCTGCTGTCCAGGGTCCTGACGGTCACTATGCCCGACTCCAGCCCGCCCCTGAGGTCAAGGCCCAGGGCAGGCAGCTAAGTCACCCAGGGTGTGGAGGGACTACTGGGAGAACCTGGGCTTGAAGCCTATCCTAACACTGACCAGACATAATTTGGGGAAAATTAGTTAGCCTTTCTAAGTATTCTTGGCAATATAAGTGAGATAATTCATATAAATGTACTTTTCAAGTTGTAAAGGACAATTTGAATGTGAAATATTATGCTAATAAAGGGATTGGCACTAAAACAATTGCTTCTGGTTTCCCAGTGGGCGGTGGGGCGGGGGTTGCTGGGTGAGGCTGGAGAGTAACTCCGAATCTCTCAGTTCCCTTCTATTTTCAGAAACTTGCTTCAACCATGACTGATACATGCCATTCCTGATCTGTTTGATATTTCAGTATTGCACATATGTCAATAATGCAATTGCAGGGAAGCACATGGTGCAATTTAAAAACTGTGTTCCTAACACAGGTTAGGGACAAGCTCAAGTGGAAAAATATAGGGCATGAAGCAGATTCTCAGGCAAGTTTGTGACATTTACATTCAACTTTTAAATCAGGCTTCTCTCAGCTTCTGCACAGCAAAAGAAACTATCATCAGGGCAAACAGAAACCTGCAAAATGGGAGGAAATTTTTGAGTCTATCTATTTGACACAAGTCTGATACCCAGAATCTAAAAGAAACTTAAATAAATGTATAAGAAAAAAAAATTAAAAAGTGGGCAAAGAACATCAACAGACACTTTTCAAAAGAAGACATTTATGTGGCCAACAAACATATGCAAAAAAGTTCATCATCACTGATCATTAGAGAGATGCAAATTAAAACCACAATGAGATACCATGTCATACGCGTCAGAATGGCAATTATTAAAAAATCAAGAAACAACAGATGCTGGTGAAGCTGCAGAGAAATATGAACGCTTTTACACTGTTGGTGGGAATGTAAATTAGTTCAACCATTGTGCAAGACAGTGTGATGATTACTCAAAGACCTAGAACCAGAAATATCACTTGACCCAGCAATCCCATTACTGGGTATATACCCAAATAAATATAAATAATTCTATTATAAAGATACATGCACATGTATGTTCATGCAGCACTATTCACAATAGCGAAGACATGGAACCAACCCAAATGCCCATCAATGATAGACCGAATAAGGAAAATGTGGTATTTATACACCATGGAATACTATGCAGCCATAAAAAGGAACAAGATCATGTCTTTTGTAGGGACATGGATGGAGTGGGAAGCCATTATCCTCAGCAAACTAACACAGGAACAGAAAACCAAACACTGCATGTTCTCACTTATAAGTGGGAGCTGAACAATGAGAACACATGGACACAGGGAGGGGAACATCACACTGGGGTCTGTTGGAGGTTGGTGGCAAGGGAAGGGAGAACATCAGGACAAATAGTTAATGCATGCTGGACTTAATACCTGGGTGATGGGTTGATAGGTGCAGCAAACCACCATGGCACATGTTTACATATGTAACAAACCTGCACATCCTCCACATGTACCCCAGAACTTAAAATAAATAAGGCTCCTCTCAATAATCATACTTCACCAACCTACAAGTATCTGCAATGCATACTCCAACTTACTAGTGGGAAAGAAGCATGGTTAAATTTATATTTGTTCCATATCAGTCGGTATAATCAGAACACAGGCAGCCCCAAAGGGAACTCTTTTCTACCAAAACGGTGGGGTTGAACTTAGGAGAGGACAATTAAGCCACACAGCTGAGGAGGTCAAAAATGGAAACCCTCATATATTTCCAGTGGAGATGTAAAATGGTGCAGCCACTGTGGAAAACAGTTCAGTGGCTCCCTAAAAAGTTCAACAGACTCACATTACCTAGTAATTTACTCCTACATTTATGGCTTATGCCCAGAGCATTGGAAACGGGTGTTCAAATACTTACACACAAATGTCATGGCAGCATTATTCATCACAATAGCCAAAATGCAGAAACAACCCAAGTGTCTGTTGACAGATGAATGGATGAGCCAAATGTGGTCCATCCATAAAGTGGAATATTCTTCTGCCTACAGAAGGAATGACATGCTGATTCACGCTACAATGGGGATGAACCTCAAAAACATCACACTAGGTAAACAAAGCCAGACATGAAAGTTCACATGCTGTGTGATTCCACTTACATGAGATATTCAAGATCAGTAAATCCACAGAGACAGAAAGCAGATTCACGGTTGCCAGGGATGGAAGGAGGAAGGAAAGAGGAGGGCTACCTAGCGGGTACAGGGTTCCCTTTGGGATGATGGAGATGTTTAGGAACTAGATAGAGATGATGGTTTCACAACACTGTGAATGTACTCAATGCCACTGACTTGCCCACTATAAACAGTTCATTTTATGTTATGTGAATTTTACATCAATTTTTTAAAAAGATGCCACCCAACCTCCCAGCAAAACAGTCTGAAGGGCTATCAGGCATCAGTCCCCAGCTTTTTTGGCACCAGAGATCGGTTTCATGGAAGACAAATTTTCCATGGACCAGGTTGCGGGGAATGGTTTATGGGATGAAATGTCTACCTCGGATCATCAGGCTTTAGATTCTCATAAGGAGCATGCAACCTAAATCCCTTGCAGGTGCAGCTCACAACAGGGTCCACTCTCCTTTGAGAATTTAATGCCATAGCTGATCAGACGGAAGGCAGAGCTCAGGTGGTCATGGGCATCCTGCCTGCGGCCCACCTCCTGCTGTGTGGCCTGGTTCCTAACAGGGGACCCAAACTCTAAGGAAAAGAGACAAACCTGTGTCCCCAACAGCATGTTTCCACGGGTATCTCCTGTTGAAAAAAATGTCACCTGAGTGCCACTCTAGTGTGTAAAGACATCATCCTTGGGACAATGGAACCTCGAAACACAACCAGCCACTGCATTTGCTTCTCTGCCAATCAATAACAATCTGTTCCAATGCTAGAGGGAAAACTGAGCTGGGGAACCTACCGAGACTCGATATGTTCCATGTGGCTCCTGTCCTAGGGACTTTCAAGGGTAATTTTTTTCTATATGTGATTTTGGTATGACCTGTTGACTTTAGAACTAAAACCCTGCATAAAATGAACCTTCACCAAATGCTTGTTCAGACTATATAATGCATGGTAATTTATAAGCCATATTCCCCTGACTCCCAAAAAATGATTCAAGAATGCTTGTAATAAAAATATGTATGCAATAAGGCAGTTAAGGATAACAGTTTTTAAAAGAAAAGGAAACAATACCTGAAGACTTTATACCAGGAAATCACATTAAAAGGGTTTTTACCTATTGACTGAACATTATATTTATGCTCTGAGCCTGCCAGCTGCTAATGCATGAAGGAAAACCTATCAATTATAACTTTATTAAGGTAAAGGATGTGCCTCCAAGGATTTTGCCACAAATAACAAGGCAATGAAAAATATTTGACTGCCTTTTAAAAAAATCACTTGCTTTTACAAGAGATGATTTATGAGTATTGCTGCAATATGGAGCTATTCCCTAAAAAGCTTCTGTCTTCTCACCTTCTCCTTCCAGCCTAGGACTTTTTCTTCATCACACTTGGAATTCTTGAGCATGGCCACATTCAGTTATATGAGCAACTGAAACGGGTGCTTCTGCAAGCTGGTCCGTGATGCAGATTCAGGCTGTGAACTTGCACAAATTGAGCAGCTCTTCATGTTGCCCGCTCATTCAGGACAACCATGCTCCTCTCCTCAAGGACTGATCACTTTGATTGATAACCGATTGAATTTGCCTTACACACAGAGTGACTCAGAGACTTCCAGGTATTAGAAAATGTGCCCTCGGTGGCTCACGCCTGTAATCCCAGCACTTTGGGAGGCCGAGGCAGGCAGATCATGAGGTCAAGAGATCGAGACCATGGTGAAACCCTGTCTCTACTAAAAAACAGAAAAATTAGCTGGGCGTGCTGGTGCACACCTGTGATCCCAGCTACTTGGGAGGCTGAGGCAGGAGAACTGCTTGAACCAGGAGGCGGAGGTTGCAGTGAGCTGAGATTGTGACATTGCACTCCAGCCTGGAGCCTGGCAACAGAGCAAAACTCTGTCTCAAAAAAAAAAAAAAGAAAAAAAGAAAAAAGAAAATGTGCCCTTAGTTTAGATCCAAGTCTATCTTCTGCTCATCAAGTGATGTATCTATGGCCATAGAAATCAGACAAAATTCCTTTCCAAATGCATGTTTTCAGATATTTTTGTTAACTTGTCAAACTGAAGTAAAACATATACGAAATGCATAAATCACAGGTGTACAACCCCATTAACTTTTACAGAGTACACACACCTGCGTAACCATGACCCAGATGATGTAGGACATTTGCAGTCACCTCAAAACTCTCCCCTGCCTCCTCCCAGCTGAGTCCCCAAAAGGTAACCACTGTTCTGATTTCTAGCCCCATGAATGTGTTTTGCCTGTTTTTCCATTCTATGTAAATGTAATAAAATATATTTTTTTAATGTCTGGAGATTTATTTCAACATGTTTTCTAGGACTTACCCACATCTGTGAAATGGCAGCCCTTCATTGCTGTGTAGTATCGCCTTGCACAAAT
Source organism: Cheracebus regulus (assembly GCA_963574635.1). Classification (NCBI taxonomy): domain Eukaryota; kingdom Metazoa; phylum Chordata; class Mammalia; order Primates; family Pitheciidae; genus Cheracebus; species Cheracebus regulus. Next base: position 113,428 of record CAUYQU010083379.1, read on the forward strand.
ATTCTGAGATTTATCTATTTATGTTCAACTATTATTGAACACTGGGGTGATTCCAGTTTGAGACCATTAAAAAATAATGCTGCAAAGAACATTCTTGATCATGTCTCCTTGGAGGCATATGTACAGGTTTCTCATAATTATCTGGAAATAGAACAGTTGGGTCTTAGGAGATGCATGTTTAGCTTTTACTTAACAGGTTGGAAAAATGGGGTGTGTCAAAAGAAGACATGCAAATGGCCAGCAGGTATATGAAAAAATGGTCATCATCACTAATTGGAGAAATGCAAACTAAAACCACAGTGAAGTATCATCTTCCCCTAGTCAGAATGGCATCATGAAAAACCCAAAAAATAACAGACACTGGCAAGGATATGGACAAAATGGAATTCTTACATGCTGTGATTAGGAATACAAATTAGTATAACCTTTACAGAAAACACTACGGAGCTTTCTCAAAGAACTAAAAATAGAACTACTATACCATTCCAACCAGCAATTCTACTACTGGGTATCCACCCAAAGGAAAATAAACCATTATATCAAAAAGACACCTGCACTCACGTGTTCACCATAGCACTATTCACAATAGCAAAGACAGGGAATCAACCTAAATGTCCATCGGTGGATAATTAAAGAAAATATGCATGTATATATACACCATGGAATACTGTCCAACCATAAAAAGAATGAAATGTCTTTTACAGCAACATGGATGAAACTAGAGGCCATTATCTTAAGTGAAATAACTCAGAAAGTCAAATACTGCCTGTTCTCAGTCAAAAGTAGGAGCTAAACAATGAATCCTCATGGGCATAGAGAGTGGAATGGTAGGCTGGGCATAGTGGCCCACGCCTGTAATCCCAGCACTTGGAGAGGCCGAGGTGGGCAGATCACTTGAAGTCAGGAATTTGAGACCAGCCAGGCCAACATGGTGAAACCCCATCTCTACTAAAATTACAAAAATTAGACAGGCATGGTGGTGCGTGCCTGTAGTCCCAGCTACTCTAGAGGCTGAGGCAGAATTGCTTGAACCCAGGAGGCAGAGGTCGCAGTGAGCTGAGATCGCACCACTGCTCTCCCCGTGGGTGACTGAGTGAAACTCCATCTACAAAAAAAGGAAGTAGAATGAGAGACACTGGAGGCCTCAGAGGGTGGTGGGTTGGGAAGGGATGGATGAGGAAAAATTACTTAATGGGTACGATGTATAATATTCTGGTGAGGGTTCTACTAGAAGCTCAGGCTTTACTACACAACATATCCATGTATCAAAACTGCACTTGCACCCTTAAATATATGCAAATGAAGTGGGAAATGCGAGAGTTCCCACGGCTTCATATCTTCACCGACTTTGGTGCCGTCAATCCTCCTCTGTGGAAGCATCCTGGTGTGACACAGCGGTGCCTGCAGAGGTATGAACATACAAGTTCACCCATGTCACCGATTCTGTCTTCTAAAAGCCAAACGGCAGTGATTTCAGAGATTCCAGCAGGTGTCCCTTCCATGAGAGTCCAAACCCAGACGCCTCTAGGAGTTACGCCTAAGAAAAGCAGCCTGGATGAAGGTCATCCATAGCGGTTAGGATTGGTGCAAAGAGGAGAGTGTTTACCTGTCTAAGAAAGGGTCTGTCACTCAGCTCCAGCTGGGTGTGGCCCGTGATGAACATGGGCCACCATTATTGGCACCACCATTATTTTTGAAGTGAAACCAGAAATCAGTATTTTTATGTACAATGTCCCTACCTGAAGATGTTGCCGACTAAGAAAAACCTGTCTGAAGCCCACCCACTTGAAGTTCGCAGGCTGCCCTTTACCAGGCTCACGTCAGACCTGTGCTGACCTCTGATTGCTGGCAGGCTCCCTGCAGCAAGGGCCTTGGAGTTTTTCAGCTTCTCCTTAGTGAACAGCTGCTGCTGTGTTCTCTGAGGCTGATGAATTTATGATAGTGCTTGGAAAAAAGCACTATTAACCAGCCGGGCACAGTAGCTCAAGTTCATAATCCCAGTGCTTTGGGAATCTGAGGTGGGAGAATCACTTAAGGCCAGGATTTTAAGGCCAGGCTGGCAACATAGCAAAACCCTGTCTCAACCAAAAAAAATTGTTTTTAATTAGCTGGGCATGGTGGCACATGTCTGTAGTCCCAGCTAGCCAGGAGGCTTAGGCAGGAGGATCGCTTGACCCAGGAGGTCAAGGCCACAGTGAGCCAAGATGATGCCTCTGCACTGCAGCCTGGGCAAGCAGCAGAGTGAGACTTTGTCTCTAAAAATAACAACAACAACAGTGACTAACACACTGCACAAACACCAATCTAAGCACCGTTACACAGGCTCACTCATTTAATCCTTGCAACAAGCCTGAGAATGCAGATTATATAGAGATATAGACAGACAGATAGATAGATAGATAGATTTTTTTTTCTGAGCCAGGGTCTCGCTCTGTCACTTAGGCTGGAGTGCAGTGATATAATCTAAGCTCACTGCAGCCTTGACCTCCTGGGCTCAAGTGATCCTCCTGGCTCAGGCCCCCCAAGTAGCTGGGACTACAAGTGTGCACTACCACATCCACTAATTCTGTGTGTGTGTGTGTTTGTAGAGATGAGGTTTCACAGTTTGCCCAGGCTGGTCTCAAACTCCTGAGCTCAAGCAATCTCTCCGCCTCGGCTTCCCAAAGTGCTGGCATTACAGGCATGAGCCACCACACCCAGCTACAGCATTATTTTTAGTTCCCATTTTACGATGGAAAAAAGAGACAAAAGGCATTTAATTAACAGCGCGAGGGGTATGTACAAAAACTAGAGAGACAGAAACAGAGACAGACTGGCTGGCAGAGGTGGGGGCCAGGTTCTCACCATAAATGTAAATATCATTTTGGGTTAACAGACATCATCCCCTGGTTATCCCTGGCCTTCTGAAATGCCAATGACCCCCAGAAGAGGTCGACACTGTTCATCTCTATGCTTAACAGTGACTGGCTGAATTTATTCCAAAACAACAGAGTCTCGAGAATGAAAACCAAGCTCTTGTTGGATTTTACGAAGCCTCCTCTGGTAATGGCTTCCCAAAGGTCTTTAGAACCCTTTATTCGCATCAACAAATTTCCACCCTCATACCCCAACTGCATGACAGTATCTAGACTTCCACTTATTTCAGCCATAGTCAACCCTTGGGCACTTACAGATCAGCCGACTTCTGCAATAATCTATTCCCCAACCAACCAGGCCCCGGGGTAGGGAAGTTGCTGCAAGTCCCTGCTGTCCAACATGGTGGCCACCAGTCTTGTCTGCCTCTTTAATTTTAAATTTAATTTAAGTCAAATAAAATCTCAGTATGTAGAGCTTAATTTCCTTCTTCTCAACTATGGGCTGGACTTGGCGACTTGCCCCTAGAAGTGAGAGAAGAGAGGAACAACAACTTTCCAGATGCCACCTTCACCAAGTGAGTGTGGTTGGCATTACCAGCAGTAAGTCACATTGATACCATGAAGCCCCTGGTTTGGCATGATGGAGTGGGCACTTCCCTTCTGGGGAATTTTTTCCAAAACCCTAGAACCCCATTCTAATCATAGGCAAACAAGACAATCCCAAATTGGGAGATATTCCATAATAGATCTGGCCAGTACTATTAAAAAGTATCAAGGTACAATGAACAAGGAGGGGCTGAGAAACTCTCACAACTCCTCGTGGACTAAGGAGGCATGATGGTCGGATGCAGTGCGGTGTCTTGGACAGGATTCCAGGGCAGAACAGTGATGCCACCAGGGCAACCTACACCCCAGCTCTTCCTAAACACAACACCGACTGCTGCTGTGTATTTGCAAATGCTGGGACTGGTTCCACAGAATGTATTCCAAGCAGTCACGAGGCCACAGTTTATCTTACTGGCTTTACCCCAAAAGCTTTGCCTTCTGCCTCTGTAGCTGACATTCATAAAACTGAAACTTATTTCACGAATCCCATTTTGCCACTGGCAGCGTTAAGACAAAGAGGAGGGCCGGGAAAGAAGGCGGTTCCATCACTCTGCCGTACAAGGCAGAGTGGCAGCGCAGGACCTTGGAGGCCTCTTGCTCTCCCACATGCTTGCTTTACTGCCATCAGCAAATGATTTAACCTCTTTGAAGTCCCACTTCCCTCTCCTTCAGAAATGAGTATTCTGGCCAGGCATGGTGACTCACATCTTTAATCCCAGCACTTTGGGAGGCCAAGGCAGATGGATCACAGGGTCAGGAGATGGAGACCATCCCGGCTAACACAGTGAAACCCTGTCTCTGCTAAAAATACAAAAATTAGCCAGGTGTGGTGGCACGTGCCTGTAGTCCCAGTTACTCAGGAGGCTGAGGCAGGAGAATCGCTTGAACCCGGAAGGCAGAGGTTGCAGTAAGCCGAGATCGTGCCATTGCACTCCAGCCTGGGCAACAGAGAGACTCCATCTCAAAAAAAAAAAAAAAAAAAAAAAAAGAGAAATGAGTATCCTGACCCATAGCTCTGTGGGGTCATTGGGAAGGTTAAAATAACCAGCCTGTGTGAAAAATCTGGGTGCACATTAGAAGGAAAATGAAAGTGAGTTTCTGTTCACCTCACACAGAATTCTCGGCCCAGGCTACACACACGTGGCGCATCACAAATTGCAAAGGAAACTCTTGTCCTGTCATAAATTCATCAGCCCCAGAGAACAGAGCAATACATCCTGATTGCTTTTTATGGGGGAAATGAGATTGCCTATCTGTCTGGCATGGAGAAGTCATTAGGGAGGCCATGTCAGTGCTCAGATCCAAGTTCAGATCATGTTTGAAGTTGCCCCTCTGGCTGGACTCAGGGTGAGATGACTGCTAATTATAAGCACTCTTGCTCTTGTTCTGTCTCCTTCCAGATGGAATTGTCAGCAAGTTTGCTGTTTCCATTTTATTCACACAGGATCACTAGACTCCAAAAACTGACAAAAGCAAAATGCATGTCAGTAGAACCCCTCAGTGTGAAACAGGGCCTCATGCATTCCTCAGTGTGGCAGGAAGGAAACGACTCAAGATGGCAGCTTGTGACGGGATTTGGCCACGGAGACATTTTACATGGACCCGTGTTACTTAATAATTGTCAACATTTAAGAATAGAAAATGCAATATAAAAATGAAATCATACAAATAATATTTTAAATTACATTCTTCTTTCTATATATTATCCCCAAAAGCACCTTCTGGTGGAAAAACAAATCAAAAAAACCTGGTCACAATTAGCTGTAAACACCCATATGCTCGTCTTTGGTCCTCACTACCCTTACTCATTTCATTACTCATTTCTGAGATCCCTCAGAAACTTCAACTCAGAGAGGTGAGATGATTTAAGAAAGATCACACAGCAAATCCACTCAACACCGCTCCTTCGGCAGCCAGCCACCTGCCCACCTATGCATACAACAGGCCCTGCATTTACACTAATTCGCACTGTCATGAAAAGCCTCCCTCCCTGTGCCACCCTGCATGCCAGAGTCTGCACACTGCTGCTCTTGAACCTCTGAGCTATAATAAGCAAGTATGTTTTCTAAAATGGCAAAATGGATTTTACAGCATTTGCATCAATAGAGTGAGTCACGAGCGTCACAGAGCTGCTGCCAGGCCTGGGCAGCAGAGGACCAAATACAGCCTGCTTCCCAACCAACTTCACAGGCTCTCCCAGAGAGGCTTGAGAGTCATGGGCAGTGACAAACCTGGCCTCCTGCTCCCACTCTTCATTCCCCGTGTTGCCTGGGGATCAGGCTGGGGCCCATCTCTGTGCATTTCTAGCACCAGGTGAGGTGGGAGGAAGCAGGATGGTTGAGAGCTGGGCAGGGTGGGCCTGAGGGTGGCAAAACTGCAGGGCATGCCCACGGTTCTGCAGATCTCCTGGGGCTGTTGATGATCTGTGGTTTCCCAGACCACACTTCAGCAAATGTGACCGGCAGGCCACATCCAGCTTGTCCCCTTTTAAATAAAATTTTATTCGAATACATATATGTTTACTCATTTCCAAAAATTCCTATTATCAGTGAGCTTTGGGGAGGATATATACATACATATTTATTTACAATTTGTATATAATTTTTATATTACTTGTTTCCTTATTTCCCTATATACATGCATTACAAATAACAGTATCAGTGAATGCATACATAAAATATACTATGTTTATATAATATATATAACATATAGGTATACAGAAGATTGTCAGTGGATGGGATGTAGGAATATAAAGGAGGCAACAAAGGAAGAGACTTCTAGAAAATGTGATCAAAGAAGGTGACGTCTGAGCGAAGATGTAAAGGAAGTAAGAACATGAGTGCTGTGGGCGTCTCGTGGGAGGAGCTCCAGGCAGAGGCAGCAGCTCTCACAAACATGGTAATCTAGAACCAGCTGGGAAGAAGGCGTCATGGAAAACGCAGTACATGAGGCAGCCAGGTGTAGCCTACGGCAGGAACTTGAGTTTTGTTCAAAAGTTGATGGAAACCAAAACAGGGCTGAGAGCAAGAGAGTGGCACGATCCAATGTGTGCTTGAAAGGATGGCCTTGGGAAGAGGATGGCTGGGAGGACAGGCTGCTGGTGGATGAGGAAGGCACTGGGCAGACTCATGGGCAAGCTGGTGTGGTCAGCTGAGACAGACAAAGGCAGGTGAATGAAGGAATCCCACACGAGAGAGGAGGTGAGCAAGCACAGGTTTCAAAATCAGCCCAGTTGTCCCACAGAACTGATGTTTATGGCTTCTATGAAAAAACTTAGAAAATGATCCTCCCGGTCTTGAAACTTGAGAAAGTTGCATTTGTCTTATCTGAGTTTCTTTCTCAGGAAACCGACCATCAGGCCTCCCAGATAGCATCAATGAACTGAAACCCACCAGGTCACCGCATCTGGATAGTGACACACCAGAGCCCTCACTCACGATGACCGCCTAAGGGACCACCTGCTTCCTGTTGACCCACTCCCTAATTCCTGTTCTCCCCACACATGGCTGCATTTCTTCCTGCTATGTAAACCTCTCGTATTAATGGTCAGGGAGATGGACTTGAGACTGATCTCCCATCTCCTTGGCTGCAGCACCCAATTAAAGCCTTCTTCCCTGGCAATACTGTTGGTCTCGGTGATTGGATTTCTGTGTGGTGAGCAGTAGGACCCAGACTAAGCCTCTGGCATTTCAGTAACAGTTTCTGGGTCTATTCAGGGGATTTGATAGTGGATTTCATGTGCGGGTGAGAGCAAGGAAGGAGTTCCGAGTTTTTGTTCTGAGAAATGCAGTGGTGTTGACCATCCACAGAGACAGAACCAGAGAGGCTTAGAGGCAAAGGGTGAGATGAACACTCTTGGCCTGCTAACATGGGCTATCACAGGATGGAAGAGGAGGGGTGATAGTCCTACTCCATCCAGAGCAAGAGGCCCCTGCAGTGACACAGAGTTCACAAACTCATCATTAAAATCAAAAGAAGATGAGCAGAGCACACTGCACTGCTGTGCAATCTCTCTATGGAGCAGGCATCCTCCCGCCTCTCATCTTCTTTCACTTTCCCTGCCCTTAACTCCGAGATTAGAAATTCTTCTTCAGTTTAGCTCACACACGGCATGGACGCTTGCTTTGTCCCATCAGAGGGATCCTCTAGGATTCTTCCACTCTTAGTGGTGTCCAGAGGTCACTGCTTTCTCTCCAGTCTGAAGCTGAGCCACCTTGGAGCATTTCTTCCTCTTACACCAAAATAAATGAAGGCAACTTGTGGATGATATTGAGTAAAGATCATGGAATGATTCATTATTTAACTGCAAATGCTGAAAACACAGCTGTACTCACTGGGCCTAAGAAAGTGACTTCCTTCCTCTCATTGAATATAGATGTTTACTCATCAGCTCGTTTTAAAATGTGATCTCAATGCCATGCCTATGAAAGCCTTTTAGCTATAATTCCTTTGCCAAGGGAAACTGGAAATGTTTTCTTTGAAATGTTCTAATGCAGGCATCATCTGGCCATGGAGTTGAAATTGTTATCAGGAGCAACAGCTGAACAGCACCAGAAGCAACATGTACGTCACACCTTCCAGGTGCCAAGTCATGTGGCAGACACTGTATTTGTATTACTGTGTTCATGCCACTCATCTAACAAATGTTTGTTGAATGTTTGCTAGGTGTATTAATTTATGGGATGCCTTTATGTAAACTAACCAGAAGTTCTCTTCCGAGTAAGCCAATACCCCCCTTGGCAGACCTAGCTGTTGGGGCAAGTGTTGGCCAGGTAACTGTTGGCACAACCATACTCAGGGGCCCTAAGTGGAGGCATTGTCTCAGCACTAGGGGTACAGCAGGAATCACAGAAGGCAAAAACCCTGCTATCACAGAACTCACATCCTTACTGGGAAAATGTAGAAGGAAAAGCAGTATGTCGGATGAAAATAGGTTCTATGAAGAAGACAAGATGAAGTACACACAAAGGGAGAGGGGAAAGGATGCTGGCCAGGGAATTTTAGAGCAGAAGCCTGAATGATGTGAAATAATGGCAGAGGGGGTGGTGCATGTAAAGACCCTGAGGAAAGCAGGTGCATGGGGTTTTGGAGAAGCAGCAGAAAGTGACTGCAGTCTTGTGGGGAAGATAGATGGGTGAGAAGACCCCCTCATGTGCACATTTCCCATAAGACATCAAATCCAATCTACAATTGCGTTGCTAAACTTCAAACCAACACCATCAGTTCTTATTCCCCTAGAATCTGATAGGAGTTTTTATCACAGATTATCTGTTGAACCCCCTGCCTTGGAAAACACACATAATCCTGTTGCAGAAAAAGGAAACAGCCAATCAAATTTGAGAAGAGGGTGGGAAATGGGGGAGCATTCCTAAACTTCACAGTTTCAAAGAATTTTAAAGGAATAATCTTGTGGTTATTAAAAAGGATTTGCTCTGTCCGACAATAATATTCTAATATCTACAGTCAAGGAAGGAGGATACCGAGGCCAGTAGCTCAACAAGACACATGCAGTCATCAGCATTTTTGTGACTAGATGCAATCTGCCTTGACCACGATGATTCAACCTCTGGGAAAATGAATTCTATCCAGTGGGACCCCAGGTTTCCAATGGCAAATGGGGAGAATATTCTTTCTGTTGTAAACAGGAACACAACTGGTTTGTGAGGATGCTTTAAGAAATGGAAAGTCATGGTCCACATTTCCATTATTCCTCATTCATCCATTAACACAACGTTTCTGTGGATCTTGGGAGTTGGTTGTTGGGACAAATCTGTGGGGGTGCAGAGTTGCTGACTAGTGGGTGCATAATTTCTCCACATGAGGCTGATTCAATTAGCCCTTCCCATCTCTCAGGGTCGGCTAATGAACTGAGAAAGTGTATGCTCGTAGTTCCCACATTTATCTTTCAACATTCTGCTCCAGCGAGGCTGTCAGGCTAAATGCCGTTCCAGAAAGATGACTCAAAATGTCTCCAAGGACACAGTACTTGAATGGCATTTCCTCACACCCTTGTCAACATCAGCATTAGCATTCTTTAAACTACTGATTTGATAAGCAACATATGGATTATCTTGCTATTTTAATTGATTTCTAGCCCCTGACATTTCTACTACATTGATTAGCCATGTCCCCCAAATATGGCTACTTCTTTGGTAATTATTATCTCATGTTCTGAGAAAAGAACATTTTAAAAAGTTGAAATTACTTGTTTGGAAAAGGAAATGGGAATTGTCATTCTAGTTCAGAAAATATTCTAGCCCATAGCAACTGTGCTGCTGCATAAAAATCCAGGCCAGCAGAAAACAGAAAGGGGAGGTAGAGCGGCAGACTGAAGGGCAGTGAGCTTGGGGATTCAAAGCTCTTCTCTAAAGACGAGCCCTGAAGACTGGGAAAAACAGAGATGCCTCACAAGGAATTGGCCGTGGAGAGTGATGAGGGCCACCAATTTTTGTTAAAAAGACTTCCTCCATTCCCCCAGATCCACAGGAACCCAAGGAGACAGCACGATGATGCCACCGTGATCTTGGTCACATCATGAAAGTTCAATTGTATGCACCAGGTAAAAAAAACAATAATAAAACGTGCTTTCACCTACAAGAGTTTTGGGCACTGCTTCCTCCTGCCAGTCAGCCAAATGTTTTCTTACTGCCAACATAACAGCAATTTCACTTGCTTTATGCCTCTTGAGCTTCGGAAACCCTTCCTGCTAGGCACTCAGAATGCTGATTTAATAATGTTTATCTTGAGAGTATCTCGCATCTGGTAGGGTTGTCACTGTTTCAGCCTGTTTTTGTTTTCCTGTGCCAACCACTTTATGATCACTCGTCTTGGTTTCCAGGAGAAATTTTATTTAGATCCCTTGGAGAATCTTACATAGCCTGGAACCTTCCATTCTTGTCTCAAACATCTATGGGGGGCAGTTCTACCTTTCCCCATCTCTCCATTTATCCAAATCCTATCCGTAAGGCCTTCTGATGTCATTTCTCTTCTCTCCTGACCCCCTTCACTTCCTGACCACACCCTCCAGCCTCTCAATGTCCTGAAAGGGAAGGAGATGGCTCTGCAATGTCCCTCTCCTCCCCAGTAGGTGCTTTCGCTCATCTGTTTTGTCTAGTGCTGTGCTTAAGCCACACTGCACAGAAAGCACTCTGCCACTTCCTGGGGCAGGGCTGGTCAGCCAGTCCAGGGTCCCTCTTCAAGCCCAATCCTACCCATCGACGCCGAGATACAGTGAGCAGGGCAACCAGCAAGACTGTCGTGGAGAAGACACCATTCACTCCCTCTCCCTCTCCCTGCCCTCTCACTCCATCTGGCCTCTGAGCATGCTGGTCATTTTTTCTAGTCCTATACCATAGCAGGCAGCAGAGAGTTATCTTCTAAGATTCAGATCCAGATGTAACTAAAGGTCTTTTTATTCTTTTCTGAGATGGAGTCTCCCTCTATCACTCAGGCTGGAGTGCAGTGACATGATTTCAGCTCACCACAACCTCCACCTCCCAGGTTGAAGTGATTCTCCCACCTTAGCCTCCCGAGTAGCTGGGACTGCAGGTGTGCACCACCTGAGTCCAGGTGACCCGCCCACCTCAGCCTCCCGAAGCACTGGAGGGCCTTATACTTTAAGTTGCATGCTAAGACAGATGGAAAGCGTGCGGGTAAGAGTGGAAACTGTGTGCAGTGCATCCTCTTCCAGCTCCTGGAGGCACATCTGTCTCAGGAACATATTTTGAAGGAAGTGTCTCTGGCAGGACAGGATTCAAGCTTTTTTGTTTTGTTTTGTTTTTGCATCTATTGAACAAAATACCAAAGTCTCACATTCACTTATAAAATAGTTTACTGTTAAATCTATTTTGGGACTAATGTTCCTAATCATCGTTGTTTTCAATTGTTTCATTTGGAAAATTCTTTTAAAACAAGACTACAAGGTCCTCAGAGGCAGAACGTTCTCCTAAGGACTCCCTGGTGCTTGGCACACCTTGGGCACAGCAGGTGTTGGAATCAGATGCATCATTGCTGCCCACGCAGGGGCTGCTGGCGACCTCTCACTACAGAACGCTCGAAATGTGGCTGTCTCTACCAACATGAGCCCTAAGTGTAAAGCAGACACCAGATTTTCAAGATTCAATGTCCCCAAAAAAAGAATATAAAGTATTATGATAAATTATAAAGCATCATAAAATATTGATTTAAATTTATATTGATTTCCTATTGAAGTGACATTTAAGATTTATTGAGTTCAATAAAGATATATTATTCAAGTTTGTTTTACTTGTTTTCTCTTTGCTTTCTCGTAATGTGGCTGCTCCAGAATGTAAAATTGCATTCGTGGCTCACGCTCCGGGCGGACATTATGTTTCTATCAGGTGCATCCTCTAGACCCCGCTGGGGTGACCTGACCAACCAATGAGCCCAGTTCAGAGCCACCATCGAGGGTCACGTCTGGGGAGGAGCAGGGAGCACCGTGCTGAGGGTCTTATGCAGAATCCTTCTTTTAAGTCATGAAGTCTGCGTCTCCACCAGTGATTGCTGCTGCCTCAACACCAGTGGAAGCATGTGAGAATGCGTGGGTTCCCATTTTTCATACGGATGTTTAAAATACCATATTCTGTGCCAACTTCGTTCTTCTCTAGTTTATGGGATCTTGGAAAAACAAAGCCACAGGATTTAGGGCTCATCAAAAAGGACTTAGTTTCATTCTTAGGAAGGTAGGAAAGAAATATTAACACAGCTTGTGTAAAGAAATAACTAGGAGACACATAGCAGTGGGTTTTAGCATGATATATGCCCCTCAGGGGAGACTCCTGTTCCCTTTTAGGACCTCATTAAGCAGTTACAAATATCACTTTTTTGGGGGGGGCCGGGGGGAGATGGAGTCTCACTCTGTCACCCAGGCTGGAGTGCACTGGTGCAATCTCAGCTCACTGCAACCTCTGTCTCCCAGGTTCAAGTGATTCTCCTGCCTCAGCCAGCTGAGTAGCTGGGACTACAGGTGCCCACCATCACAGTGGCTAATTTTTTTGTGTTTTTTGTTAGTCAGTTAATTTGAGACAGGGTCTTGCTCTGTCTGCCAGGCTGCAGTGGTGCAATCTTAGCTCACTTCCACCTCTGCCTCCCAGGTTCAAGCAATTCTCCTGCCTCAGCCTTCTGGGGAGCTGGGATTGCAAGCATGTGCCATCACACTCATCTCATTTTTGTATTTTTAGTAGAGATGGGGTTTCGTCATGTTGGCCAGGCTGATCTCAAACTCCTGGCCTCAAGTGATCTGCCCACCTCAGCCTCCCAAAGTGCTGGGATTACAAGCGTGAGCCACGGTGCCCAGTCCACCGTTTATTTCATTCTGTTAGCATTCTTCAAAGATTAGGAAAATGTGATCATATTGTTTTTTTCCAGAGATAACCTTTTTTTTTTGTACAAAACTAAATCTCCCATGTCTAGAAGAAGGCCAGTACACACGCAGCCCACCTGACTGCATGTGGACGTGTTCGTCAACACAGTGTTTCAAAAATGGAATCATTTCTTTTTTAATTTGCTATCTGCCAATGTTTCAAAATCAAAACAATTTACGTGGAAAGTCTGTTTTTCTGACTTCTGTGAAGTTGGAAGTGCTGGTAACCCTGGCCTATTTCCCTGTGGTTTCACTTGATGGGATGAGAGGCTGGCCCTGTGAGGTGACTCGCCCACTGACCCACCACAGCCCCCACCCACTCCCTATCGTCTCCCAGTGCTGGGGGGGGAGGGGCAGTTGTCAGTCATCATTGCTGTTGTATTTCCCCTATCATGGAAACATTTCCCTGCACGCCTACTTCCACCAAGACTGAAAATAAAATGCAGACCAGGAAACCGGTTGCTTATGTCTGTATCTTCTCTCTTCTTTGAACAAAAATGCTGCTGTATGTTTTCACCTAATCTAGCAAAGCTCAAGACAGCTAGGGCTCTTTTAATATTGAAGACAACTAAGAAAAATCTTTAAGCATGCATGTACTCACACGGAAAGAGTTCTCCAAGCCTTGAGTTTCTTTAATATTACTTAATGTTGTTGGTTTTCTGTCCCAAATAATGGGGGGAGATATCTTTTGGGCACAGTTGTGTGGGTTGTTTAGAAACACACATCTCTGATTAATATAAACTTCAGCCACAACACAAAGGCCAAAGGCAGCCTGTTTTCTCACTATCGTATCTCATAATCTGTCAGACTTATGTTAATCAAAGGCCTGCTTTTCATACAAACGCTAGCTAAGAAATTGTCTCCTAACGGTTTCCATTTTGAGGCCTTGAGACATCCTAAAACCCCACAGCCAGCAATGCCGGCCTGGCAACAAGGTACGAGAGATTACATCGACCCCGGCTGTGAAAGGAAATGAAATGCCTGCCTTACTCTCTCACACCAGCCCTGAAACACGCAAGATCAGGACACGGCTGCATTATTAGCTATTCCCAGCTGGTTCTTTAGTAACCGTCTCCTGATGCCAGGGAGATCTCGGAGCAAAGCATGGCTGCGGAAAACTGCCCACGCTCCTTCCCACTCTCCAGTATTCTTTTGTTTTTCATGTCAGTGAAGACAGATTAGAGAAACTTATCATATTCAAGAAATACTCATTTATGCTTCTAAGCAGGAGATTTTTACCAAGAAAGACCTAATCCCTCTTTCACCCCTTTCTGCCTACTGAATGTCTTGCAATGCTGCTGTTAATGATGCATAGGCCTTCATGTATGGGGCTGAGGATGACCCTATGTAAATAGCAGCCACCTTCAGCAGAAAAGCCTGCCCTGGTCACCCTCCGGTGACTGACCATAATCCAGAGACCAGCATAGACCAAAATCTACTCTCATCCAAAGCATGGACAGAAGTCACGGGAGACAAGAAATCCATGGCTTGTTCCACTTGGGCCATGAAGCTAGGAATTTGGACAAGAGTGACAGGTATGACTCTGAGGCGTGAAATAAACAGAGGCAAAATAAACTGAGGCACAGAGCACTGAAGCACCATATCTCTCTAACTCCTCATCTTCCATTTTTGCCACCATTTCTGGAATGGTCTCCAAGTTCAGTCTTTGCAGGTAAAATGCAATGAGTAGTTTAAGAGTTTCATGTTTTATTTCCATGACTTTCATTGCATTTTCATACATAAAGCTAACATTTTGATCTCCCCCACTTATTAGACTAAAAATGTTTTCACGTGATCTATCATGTCCACAAAACTGCCCTTGAAATTCCATCTCTGGGCCGTGTGTAGTGGCTCATATCTGTAATCCCAGCACTTTGAAAAGCCAGGGCAGAAGAATCACAAAGTCAAGAGATTGAGACCATCCTGGCCAGCATGATGAAACCCTGTCTCTACAAAAAATACAAAAAAATAAAATAAATAGCTGAGCATGGTGGCATGTGCCTGCAGTCCCAGCTACTTGGGAAGCTGAGGCAGGAGAATTGCTTGAACCCGGGAGGCAGTTGTTGCAGTGAGCCGAGATTGTGCCACTGCAATCCAGCCTGGGGACGGAGCAAGACTCCATGTCAAAAAAAAAAAAAAAAGTAAATCAAAAAAAAAATCCATCTCTGATCTTTCCCGGGAGAGATGCTGCTTCCAGCCTTGTTACCACTTGGACATTTTTTTGTTTGTTAAGACAGAGTCTCTCTCTGTCACCCAGGCTGGAGTGCAATGGCGCAATCTTGGCTCACTGTGACCTCCACCTCCCAAGTTAAAGCGATTCTCCTGCCTCAGCCTCTCAAGTAGATGGAACTACAGGGTCCCACCACCACACCTGGCTAATTTTTATATTTTTAGTAGAGACAGGGTTTCACCAAATTGACCAGGCTAGTCTCAAACTCCTGACCTTGTGATCTGCCTGCCTCAGCCTCCCAAAGTGATGAAATTATAGGCGTGACCCACTTCGCCTGGCCTACCTCTTGGACTTTTCTTTAGTCAGGTAAGACCCTTCTTGAGATAACCACTCTTGATTAGCAGCCCTGGGGGAAGATATTTTTCAAAGGATTTTTGCAAAACTGACCCGGTGCCAGTAATTCTACAAAAGTATCTGAGAAAACTTCTACATCCGTGCCAATAATTGTATTTTACCCCTAATTAACCCTAGGAAACTTGTAAGAAATGCAGACACAGGGGATTTTATTCAATGTGATTTCATTAGGGGAGGACTGGCTAATTCAAACAGGTAACTCTAGGCTGATGGATATTTCATCATTTTCTGAAGCCCTGAACCAACAGAGCGCATCCTCAAATCCAAATCCAACATCCCCTACTACGCAGACTCAGCTGGCATCTGATGCTCATCCTGGGAAATGATATGACAACAGTTTTTAAATAAAGGTGAAAATGACTTGGTGATCTTTGGCTACTGTCAAGAGATAAAACAACACAGTGTTTCTTTCTAACTTGTGTTTTAGGTTTGGGGTACAACTGAAGGTCTGTTACACAGGTAAAATCATACTATGTAGGGCTTGTTGTACAGATTATTTCATCATCCAGAAATTAAGCCCAGTACCAAATCGTTGCCTTTTCTGCCCTTCCCACCCTCCACCCTCAAGTAGACCCCAGTGTTGTTATTTCTCTTTGTGTTCATGTGTTCTCCTCACTTAGCCACCACCTACAAGTGAGGACACGCAGTGTTTGCTTTTCTGCTCCTGTGTTAGTCTGCTGAGGATAATGGCCTCCTGATCCTTCCATGTTCCCACAAAAGACATACTCTCACTCTCTTTTATGGCTACATAGTATTCCATGGTGTTACATACCACATTTTCTTTACCCAATCTGTCACTGACGGGCACCTGGGTTGATTCCACATCTTTGTTATTGTCACTAGTGCTGCAACGAACATTCACGTGCATGTGTTTTTATGGTGGAATGATTTACATTTCTTTGGGAACATATCCAGTAATGGGATTGCTGGGTCAATGGTATTTGTGCTTTTAGCTCTTTGAAGAGTCACCATACTACTTTCCACAATGCTGAACTAATCTACGCTCCCACTGACAGTGTCCAAGTGTTCCTTTTTCTCCACAACCTAGTCAGCATCTGTTACTTTTTGGCTTTTTAGTAATAGCCACTCTGACGGGTGTGAGATGGTATCTCATTGAGTACATACTGTTGATGTAATTCAAGCACTTCTTAAAACAAAGGATAATCTATATCGGAACTATGGGAAGAGAAAGGCCATGAGTGAGTGTGTTTGTCCTGGGAGAAAGGATGTCTGCTGCATCAATCCCAGCTTTTGTATATTGCTCATGTAGGTTCCACTTCTCTGTCTCAGACTAAAGGGGACCTACAACTCACTCCATCCAAGATATTTCAATTTAAAAGACGCACAGAGAGAAAAGTGATGATGTTCAGAAAGCTTTCTTCTGCAAAAATAAAAACAGGCCAGGGACATTTTTATTTGAACAGTAAAAATGATCACATAGCAAAGATGAAAGCTGGTTAAAATCTTCAAAGTCAAATGAAAATAATTCTGAATGATGCCTGTACTTTAGTTAAGTACATTGGGTGAATGCTGGTGTCCAGGCTGTGGTCACAGTACCACAGTGGTGAATGATGTCTCCACTGGGGTCAGCTGGGTAAAGAGTACACTCATGAAAAAACTACGTCCTATTTTTGCAATGTCTATGCAAGTCTAAATGTACTTCAAAATAAAAAAGGTTAAAAATTAAACTATAAAATGCGATGTCATTAGACATGATGTGGGTTGCCCTCTGCCAGTTCATCCATGATTTAACAGATACATTTGGTTTTCTTATCACACTTGAGGTTATATAACTTCCCCAGGAGATTCTAAAAGACATAAAAGGTAGCCTCTGTCCTCAGGGAGCTTATAGTCTTCTTGGGAAAGCAGAGACTTAAATAGGAAGTTTTAAAATGACATTTGTGAAACATAAGTGGCTTTGTGAAGTGGCATATAAGTAATCACAGAGCCACTCAGATGAAGAGTGGGTGCAGCACATGAACTGGAAAGCGAGTACCTGTGTGTCTAAATCACAGTGGCAGGATGTGTGGTGCCACCCCTGGGAGCTGGTGTCTGTTCATGGCTGATCCCACGTTACCTGATACACAATAAGCAGCAGGTCATTGTTTATTATTGATTGGCCCTGCGTGAATAAAGATGCTACTTGATCTAACTCTCGAAAGGGTTAATCGAGTGAAGCAGGAATTACAAAAAGAAGAGTGACTCCAGCAAGAGCCCCAGATGTGGAAGTCCAAGCCACACCTGGAAAACAATCTCTGAGTCTCTGCCAGAGAGCCTGGCCAGTCATGCTGGTAGAGAAAAGTGGAAAGAAGCTGGCATTAGAGGGGCTTGAATGGCAAGAAAACAACGTATATAATTGTGCTATCACCCCAGAAGCCCACAGAATGTTTCCCATGATTTGATTCATAGATATTTCTCACTTCATTTGTCCTGTGTTCATGGGTACATGCCCATAGGCACTCAGATGTTGCATGAAAAAGAAATGTTAATCTAACAAATAATTTTTCCTTAGTTCACTGTTTTTTAAGATATAGAATGCAAATTATGAAATTTTCTTCTTCTTTACCTGTTCTTACATTTCTTAATATTTTTTTTCTTATCTTATTGCTTTGGTGAGGGCTGCTAGTCCAACAGTGAATTACAGGGGTGATGTCACACATAGTAATTAGTTCCCTATGTCCAATTTATAAAAGTGTGCACTCTTGATAAAAACAGAATATGCACAAATAGAGCAACCAAGATAGGAACCCAAGGAAACAGAGAAGGGACTCCAGCTGCAGTGCTGTGCTGGGTTTCTCCCATGCTGCAAAGACCCAGATCAAGCATCAGGGCAGAGCTCCACATAGAGGTAATTCTTTTCCAGAAAGGGGCGGTCCAGTCATCCCAGAGAAATCAGGGCAGAGATCCACTTAGAGGTAATTCTTTTCCAGTCATGCCACAGAAGTGGATTCCTACATTAAATCCCAGAATCACCACATGGCCTCACAGTTTCACATCAAGTTAGTGGTAAACCATGAACTATGAGCTTCAAAGAGGTTTAAACTCACAAAACTGCACCCAGTGATTTCAGATCCCATGTTAACTACATGAATTGTCAAACCAATGTCAGAGTCACTTTCACAGCATTGGGTTAAACTGGATAATCGGTTGCTCGTGCTCACAACTGCTTTTACATCTGCAAGATGCATTTGCTGGTATCATGCTAAGGCATGATAGACATAAAATCAGTAAGAGAGCTTCTAATAAATGAAAGAATATCACCTGCTTCGTGTATTTTAGTGGCAAACTCATGAAATTCACATTCTCTGGAATAATTTGGTTGGCCAGGGTAAGGGGCAGTGGACAGTAAATATGGGCTCAGTCAACAGAAGCAAATATTTTTCATGCGGTAACTACATACACAAAGCTACCTTTAAGAAAAATTATGTCTCCTTTCCAAAAGCCACTTGAAAAGTAGATAAATTTATAAAAGAAAATTAGTGCATTAGTATCTTTTCCAAAACAATTATACAACTGCAATCAAGATTTGTCTAAAACATAACAGGAAATAATGATGACAAGATAATGGCTAAAATGATGATAAGAGTATTCTTTCCCTAAATAGTACTCCAGTAAAATACGACATCTTAAAAACTGCTGGTGAGCAGATCAGGAAATGAGCGTCATTAGTCCTGACATTAGAAATTCATGTAACAAGGTCATGTTTTCATAATAAATCAGCTTGTTGGTTGTGCCAGTTTCATACAAAAACTAGGAGACAAATGCATGATACGAAGGATGATGTTAGTCTTTTGTCTGCACTGATCACTGAAACTGATTAGAAAAGTGAGACTGTACACCCCAGCGTGACTGAGCCTTGTGCGCTGTCCAAGGTGCTGATTAAGAGATATCCAGGGTCATTCCATTTGGCAACAATAGTTATCTCAGAGAAAACCAGACAGATCACCTCTGATTCAGGGAAACATGGAGAAAAGTAAAGGGCAGCATGTGATTGGCCAGCCGCATGCCAAGAAAGCACTTGACACAGTAACACCTACTACTATTATGATTATTAACACCTATCACATGTTTCTGACAGCTGCTATGTTAAACACTTTCCCTAAATTTTCTCTTTAACATTTACAGTAACTCTATAAGGTGAGCATAATTATCATTATCCCAATCTTAATATATAGAATTTGAATGCTAGGTATTAAATAATTTGATGATTAGGAGGTCAAGGCAGGCAAATTGCTTGAGCCCAGGAGTTCAAGACCAGCCTGGGCAACACAGCAAAAATCCATCTCTACTAAAAATACACAAATTAGCTGAGTGTGGTGATGCATGCTTATAGTCCCAACTACTTGGAGGCTGAGCTGGGAGGATCACCTCAGCCTGGGAGGTCAAGGCTACAGTGAGTCATGATTGCACCACTGCACTCCAGCCTGGGCAACTACGGGAAACCTTGTCTCGAAAGAAAAAAGTAATAAATTAATTAAATAACTTGACCAAGACATAGTGCTACCATAGTGGCAGTTCTGGGACTTGAACTAAAATTTCTCTCTCCTCAAACTCTACATAAAGATGGAGTTACATTCACTTTGTTGGTGGGGGGCTCAAAGAATATCAAGAAGGTACTGGAATTATGGACTCTAGATTTATGGGATCACAGTAAAAATTCCAATAATGGAAAAAATAATAATATGTATTCCTATATCCAGCAAACATTTATTGTGAGCCAACTGTGTTCCGAGTTTGGAGTATGACAGGTGACTGTCTGTAAGCTCATTGATCTCAGGAAGCAGTACTTTAACTATAGACAAAAGAGCAAGAGTGATAGAGAGAGAGAGAGAGCGCACACACATCGTATGTAATAGCAAAATCTAGGGACTCTGGGAGCAGACTCAGGAATCCTAACTTCAATTTTCTGTTCCACCATCACTACCTGTGAGGTCTTAGGCCACTCTTAGCTTCTTGGAGCTCCAGTTTCCTCAATTCTTATGCACCTCAGGGGGCTTTTGTGGGGCCTAAATGACATAATTCAGATTAAATGTTTGCTAATGCACCCAGCTTATAGAAAGTGCCCAGGGAGTGATTAGCACCCTGCCCCATCATTCAAGTATCTTAGTGACTCTCCCAAGACCCAACACAGACAGGTAGAGAGTGCATATGAACTACATGTGAAACCTCAGGTTTGTGGTTATGAAACAGATACAATATACACCCCTCATGAAGTGAACCTACTAACATCACCCTCAAATTCAATGACAGTTCCTTAGGCTTAAGAACACAGATTAATAACAACAGAAGTTGTAAGTGAAGGCACTGTTGAACAGCAATTCTAAATATTTATCCAACAAATACTTGAATTCACTTATGTGCTGTTCTACACATTTTATAAACATTAATTTGTTCAAAGTTCAAAATAACCATGAAGTGGGTGCCATCATTATCTCATTTTCGAGAAAGGAAACAGAAACAAGGTAAGTTGTGAGTGAAGGCACTGCTGAACAGCAATCCTAAATATCTAACAGAGATCTGAATTCATTTGTGGACCATTCGACACATTTTATAAACAATAATCTATCTGTTCAAAGTTCAAAATAACTATGAAGTAGGTGGCATCACTATTCCCACTTTATGGACAGAAAACAGAGGCAAGAGAAGTTGTCAGTGAAGGCACTGCTGAAAAGTATTTCTAAATGTTTAACAAAGATTTGAATTCACTTACACACTGTTCTAAACATTTTATAAACACAAATTTATTCAAAGCTCAAAATATCTCTGTGAAGCAGATGCCATCATTCGCCCCATCTTAGAGAAAACAGAGCCACAGCAAGTGAAAAGACTTGCTGAGGTCACACAGGAAAGACTTGAACCCTGTGCTCTGACTCCAGGGCTCGAGGGCTGGACTACTCCCCTACAATAGCTCTCTGTGGTGAACTTCTGCCTTTGTTGAGACGAGTCAGGAAAACAGCTTCTGTTGAACAATCAGATTCAGCACAAAGCTCTCACAGGAAAAAAGAAAACCTTTTCCAAAAGCCCATATTAGCTCCTGGCTATGGCAGCAGTTAGACAAAACAGGAGGCAATGTGAGTTTCACATGACACACACCTCACCGTCCTGGACACAGACGACCTTAGTATTTATACTTTAGCCTCTGAACTTTATTCCACTTCATGAACTCAAGGACCATAAACGCAAACCTGAGCATGCATCATGGCTCATTTGAGGGCAGAAATATGATTCTACTGCAGAAAAACACAGTGAAGTGGTAACTGACAAAAGTATAGATACATTTGTTTCCCAGAAAACCATCTGAATGTCTTAATATCTAATAAGAGATCTAGCCGGGGCACAGGAAAGTTACTCAACAACAGCCTCACCTCTGATTTATAGCAGGCATTTTTATCATGTTTTTGTGGCTTTGACCTTGGAAGGATGTCTAGATAAAGCAGCTAAAACATGAAGCTGCTGGTGCAAAAGCCAATCCCATACACCAGAGGAGGGGGATTATCTGAGACCTTGAAAATAATGTCCCATGCCTGGCAAAACTTAATCATCATCTGGTTCCATTCCGAGCAATAATCGTGAAAGGCAGCCATGCGGGCTGGCTCTCAGAAATACATGTCAATGAGTCAGGCCCGTCGCCAGGCGCGGAGAGGAGACAGCACCCGGTAGGAACATCAGGGTTGTCATGGCAACCACATGGCATGGCAGGTGAGCCTCTGCCCCCTCGTACTTTGGGGAGGAGGAGAGAAATGAACAGGATGAGCAGCACTGTGCTAGATTCTGACCGGGAAGCCAAGGCCTGCTGGACTTGGCTTCCTGGTTTCGAGCGAGCCTATGCTTTCAATGCAGAGTTGTTTTTTAAATAACTCCACAGCAGGCCTGCCCTGGCAATGTGCACTCTGTCTGCCCAGATCTTCATGAACCAGCTGAGGGATAAGAAGCACTGAGACCCAGACAGTCCCCTCACGTGGCCTGCATAGGATAAATCCACATCCAGTGGATCAGGGTGGTTTCTGTGAAGCCCTGGAGACCGGTGATTCATTCTCACTGTTTGCATAGTTTTTATCTTACCATTTGTCTAAAACAAATGGTTGGAACTCGGGAAGTGGCACCAATCAGGGTGCTGTCTGGAAACAGATGGTACCTCCAGCTGGGATTCTGAAAAGCTGGAGAAGGAACATTGCACAGGGGCATGGGCAGAATTAAAGTCCAGCCAGGGATGCTCAGGCACTCAGAATGGACAACCAAGAAACTGTGAGAAGCCAGTGAACCCTGCTTGCAGGGACCCAGGCCAGGGGAGCTGGAGCTTGCAGGGACCCAGGCCAGGGGAGCTGGAGCCTGGCAGGGAGGTGCAGCTGCTGGAAACACCCCACCAGGAAGGAAAGGAGCGGGGGGAGACTCCCCACCTCCTCCCCTGCTACCTTCCCATCTCAAGATGG
>CAUYQU010083380.1:0-15382 GCA_963574635.1 Cheracebus regulus
AACTGGGAACTGGGATAATTTTTTAGCCAATCATATAAAATATTCATAAACCCTTTCATAACAATTTCCACTGCCGGGGAAGACATTCTTTGTTTTCTCTTATTTAATCTCATTGCTAAAAAAAAAAAAAAAAAAAAAGCAATTGCAACATCCAGAGCGCACAGTAGATGGCGCTAAGACTTGGCGAAAAGCTTTGCCCATGCAGGCGGTGGGAGAAAAATGGGTAGGTAAGCTTTTCTTCTTTCTAGTCTAGTGTTGCTGACCTTATTAATGGACTGAGAAATAGATTTCTTTCGTTCCCTTTTCTTTTTAAATGAAATGAAATGAAGTATAAAAGAATATCGGAATGTGTTGCTATTAGCAAGGCTAAGTAATGCTTTAGGAAATGTTTGGTTCGTGTGTGTGCTTTCAGACTGATGTGTGTCCTGGATCCAGTGTAAAATGTCCTGCTGGCTGTAGGTCTCTGCCACAGAAAAGTTGGAAAGCCACTGTTGCGTTCCATTTCCTCATGTGAAACTGTATTGTTACTAAGAGGAGGGACAGCAGGGCCTTAAGAGCAGCCCCTGCTCTCCTGTGCCTTACATTCACAGTCCATTCATTGATCCCAGAAACCCCAGGTTGGTGAGATTTATTTGTGGATGAACTGCTGAGCAGCATCACTTCAGTCTGGAAAACGACGTCCCCAGGCCTCCTCTTTGTGCTCTGAGAAGCAATAGCAACATCTAGTTAGGTCTTTTACTAACTTTATAATTATTTGTCTAAAAAATGATAAGAATAATACTTTATATGTAGTATGCTCAGAAATCATGGATCAGTCCTTTTGATGGGCTATGTATTAAAGAACCTGATAGAGACTTTTACTGCCAAATGTATGCATTGAAGAATTACGCTTTGGGAAAGAGGAGGCAATAAACATAATAGTTTATAGTGTCTCTTATTGGCTTTGAAATAAATCAATGATGGTGGGGCATTTAGCGTCTTAGGCTACTGCTTTAGGGATATGGGGCTGTCGTACACATAGCTTTCACGGGTGAAGACGGTACTGCTCATCTCGGTCACCATCTCATGGGAAACACTCACTTTTTCTTACAGGCTTTGTGACATTGCATGTAGGTAATTTGGTTGCTGGGCTTTGGAGAGACACAGCCTCTGCTTACAACTTATGGTAATTCCCAATTATCCATGAGGGATACATTCCAAGGTCCCCACTGGATGCCTGAAACCTCAGATAGCACTGAACCCTCTATATACTCTGTAGTTTCCTATTCATACAAACCTACCACAATGCTTAATAGTAAGAGATTAGCAATAAATAATTATACAGTGGAACACCTGTATCAACGTAATGTGCGACAATCTATTATAATACAGTTTTTGTGGATGTGGTCTCTCTCTCTCTCAAAATACTATCATATTTTCCAGCTGTGGTTGACTGTGGGTAACTGGAGCCACAAAAAGTGATTAAGAAGATAAGAGGGAGACTCCTGTACCAAAGAAAAAAATAGACTGTTGCAGCTGTAACATAATTGAATGACTGATTTAGATTGCATAACTGACACACAAAACCACGAAGGACTCTCTGGGTATAATCTGGTGCAAAGGAGGCTGTGTCAATCATTAATCCACAAGTTGCTATCCTGAAGTGTGCCACGTGCCTTATGTTTATCACTTACCTCTATAAAGAAAGAATTTTTAATCCCATTCTACAGAAATGGAAACTGAGTCTTAAGACTCAAGAAACTTTAAAAATTACAATGGTGTAGCAACTTTTATTAATTTCTTTTGTGTCTTTTCAGACTATATATATATGAATGTGATAGGAATCTATAGGTGAATTGAATCTACATGAATATTGATGACTTTTCTTCTCCCTTTTGCACATAAGGTAGAATAGTTTACATACTATTCTAGATTTTACTTTTCTTAACATACCGTGGGGGATCTTTTATATAAGTGAACAAAGAGTTTCTTCATTCTTTCACACGGTGTCATAGTATTCCTTATATAATTGTGTAATCGTTTATTTAAAAGTCCTTTTTTAAAATTTCCTTTCTCATTTATGTGCACATAAAAGTCCTTTCTTGATTGGTATTTGGATTCTTTCCAATATTTTGCTATTACAAACAACACTATGGCTTCTACTTCCAATTAAAATATAGAATGTAAAATACCATTATTCATATGATAACAATAACAAAAACCCTGATAAAATGAAAATCATACTTTTTTTCGGTGGCAGTTACCAAAGAGCAGTGGACAGGGTAAGCTTTGATGAACTGAATCACTGGGAGTTATGGTGAGCAGAGAACTCACAGCTTCTTTCATCCTTGAGGGAAAGTACCTGATTTCTGTGTGGGAAGGTGGAGAAGCAGGCCTCTGTCAATGAAGAGACTTCGTAGCTTTGAGGAAAAATTTGCCAAAGGATTTGGAGATGGATTGGAATTTAGAAGTCCACCAAATGCAAAAATAGTTTGGCTCAGCAGTCACCCACTGTCCTTGATTTTACTTCAAAAGTGACAGTGTAGGCAGGGCTGGAAAATGGAGAGTTAAACAATTTCATAGTGCTTGAGTTTTGGTGCCAGGTTAGATGTAAGGTAAGTCAAAATGATATGAAATCTGTCTCAACCTGCTTCCAGCTCAAGCACCAATAAAACCAAACGAACTAGCCATTACACAGTGGTGACATAGGATATTGAGGTTAGGCTGAGGAGCAAAGTAAAATGTCCCTGTTTCCAGTAGATACCAGGGGTGCGCTCAATTTAGTGAACGCTACAGCTGAGTCTCAGGTCAACCTGACTCTTGATGAAATCTGATCAGATTCTCATTCCAGCCACCTGGGAGAGAGAAAAGGACTTGCACTGACTAGAAAAAACAAAAACAAACAAAACACTCCTGGAGCGTCTCTTATATGCAACGTGTAACATTCAGTAAAAAAATCGCAAGACATGAGGAAACAGGAAAATGAGATCCATCATCAGGAGGAAAAATACCAGTCAATAGAAGTAGATCCACTACATATTGAGAGTAAAAGTATGGACAAGTGAACATATACAATGCAAACTTAAATTACAGGGAAGCTGGGGTGGCTTTACTGTACAAAATGTACTTCAAAACAAGGAAATTATCAGAGTTAAAAAGACGTTTCAAATGGTAAAAGGGTCTTTTTGTCAAGAAGACATCAATCTTAAATGTGTACTCCCTAAATAATAGAGCTCCAAAATATATGAAGCAAAATTAAGAACACCAAAGGGAAAAATGATAAATCCATATTTATAGTTAGAATAACTGAGTAATTGACAGAACATATATATATATATATATATATATATATATATATATATATATCAGTAAGGATAAAGAAGATCTAAGGAATACTATCAGCTAATTTGAGTTCACTCACATTTATAGAACACCAAGTTTAGTAACTGCGTAATACACATTGTTTTCAAGTGCATGTAAAATATTTGTTGAGAAAAGACATGCTGAACTATGAAATGTCTCAGTAAATTCCAAAGAATGGAAAGCTCAGAGAGTATAGTCTCTGACTGTTGCGAATTAAACTAGATATTTGAATATATGAAAATACCAAATGTTTGGAAATAAAACAACAAATAATTCACAAGTAAAAGGAGACAGTATGACACATTGAAAATGCTTAAAATCAATGAAAATGAAAACACAAATATTGAAATTTGGGGTATGTATCTGAAGCAGTGGTAACAGAGAAATTTTTGCTTTAAATATTAAAAATAAATATTAGAAAAAGAAGAAAAGTTTAGAATTGATTACATTTCCAACTTTTTTTTTCAAACTTTTAAAAGAAGTTTGAAAAAAGAACAAATGAAACTCATTGTATGTACAGAAAGGAAATAACAATATAAAAAATCAGTGAACGAGAAGGCAGGTAACAGGGGAAATCAAGCAAAGCCGAGGTTTAATAGTTTGAAAATATCAGTAAAACTGATAAACTCTTTGTCTCGGCTGGGGCTGCCATAACAAAATACTATAGACTGGGTGGAATAAACAACAGAAACTTATTTTGTCCTGGTTCTAGATGCTGGAAGTCCAAGATCAGGATCCCAGTATGGTTGGGTTCTGGTGAGGACTTTCTCCCTGGCTTGCAGATGGCAGCCTTCTTGCTGTGTGCTCACATGGCAGAGAGAGGGGCACAAGCTCTCTGGTATCTCTTTTTATAAGTGCACTCACCCCATCATGAGGGCCATACCCTCATAACCTCATCTCAGCCTAGTTATCTCCCAAAGCCTCAGTCTCCAAAT
Source organism: Cheracebus regulus (assembly GCA_963574635.1). Lineage (NCBI taxonomy): Eukaryota > Metazoa > Chordata > Mammalia > Primates > Pitheciidae > Cheracebus > Cheracebus regulus. Next base: position 4,278 of record CAUYQU010083380.1, read on the forward strand.
ACCATCACACTGCTGAGTAGGGCTTTGATGTATGATTGTTGGAGGGATACGATTCTGTCCATAACATTCCAAGTAATAGTCATTAAGAAAAAAAAAAAGAGAGAAAAAACATAAATCATTGTCATCAGGCACGAAAGAGGGCAAACCGCAACAGATCCTACAGACACTAAAAAAGTTAATAATAAAATGGTAGGAACAATCTTATTCCAATACATTCAATAACTTTATTGAAGTGGACAAATGTAAATTCCTTGAAAAGTACAACTTATCAAAATAGACACAAAAAGAAATTTTAAAAAATGTATCTGTTAAGAAAATTGAATTTGTAACAAAAACCTTTCCCTCAAATAAAACTCCAGGCCCAGATAGCTTCACTGGTGAATTGTACTAGCACTTAAGTAATAAATAATACAAACTGTACTCTAATTATTTGTCATGTACACATGTTAGTCTATATTTATGCAAATACTTCTGGAGAATAACATCCTCAAACTAGATTTGATGGGTCAAAAATATATGTGCATTTATTATTTTGATAGATATAGCCAATTTGCCTTCCATGGGTATTGAACCAATTTACATTCCCTGTCAGCAATGAGAACACCTGTTTTTCTACAACTTTGCCAGCAGATTTATACTAGTTTAAAAAATTTAAATCAGTTTAAAATGTTACTGATAGTTATTAAACATGTTGATGTGAAATGAGTGATGGAAGATTCTTCTCACTGATCAGTTATAGAGCTTTCATTTTCAAAAAATGTGTGTCTTCTTATTATTTCTTCATATGTTTTGTTTTTTCCTTGTTAATTACTGGTGCAAAAATTTAAATTAAGGTGGCATATTGGGGTGGGTGTGTGAGGTTCTTGGAAAGAAGTATGTAGGGGAAGTTTCTTGAGCCCTGCATTAGAGATTAGTACCAATCTCTTCCTCCAGAAGATGTTTTATGAAACCTTCTAACAGGTAGAAAAGCTGGTAGTTTTGAGTTTTATTTCACCTATAGGAATATTAAGAAATAGTAATAGAGAAGAAGGAAAGAAGAGAGACAAAGATGTACTTGATAATCATCTTTTCAATACTCAGGATAAACTCTTTGTTTTGTGACAGAGTCTCACACTGTCACCCAGGCTGGAGTGCAGTGGTGCTATCTCAGCTCACTGCAACCTCTGCCTCCCAGGTTCAAGCGATTCTCATGCCTCAGCCTCTTGAGTAGCTGGGATTACAGGTGTGCGCCACCATGCCCAGCTTATTATTGTTATTATTATTATTATTTTCATATTTTTAGTAGAGACAGGGTTTCACCATGTCGGCCAGGCTAGTCTTGAACTCCTGACTCCAGGTGATCTGCCCACCGCGGCCTCCCAAAGTGCTGGGATTACAAGTGTGAGCCACCGCGTCTGGCTAGGAAATACTTTTAAAGACCATATGTATGTCTTTAATTTAAAGAGATTTGGAAACCAAGTTAGAAGATTCATTCAGGTGACTTTGATTTCCAGCAACATGTCAGTAGGACCTGTCTAAGAAGTTTCTCTTCCTACATTAAATATAATAATTCTCAATAACATATCACATGAAAACCTTGACAAATAATTAAGCGAAAGAAATAGAAAAGTAGGTCCTGAAGTGCCAGAAATAAAGAGAGAACTCGTGGTTGGCACTGTGAGTAGAGGGCGGCTCTGTTGGTGACCAATAGGAGGATGAGTGTGAATGCAGCACGTAGAGACCCAGGCCAATGCTAAGTCCTCCCAGCAGGACTTATGTTTGCTTCTGGAAGGCAGTTGGGGTAGGAAAAGCATTAATCCAGCCAAAGATTAAGCAAATTCAAAACCTGGCTTTAGTCTTGGTGAGTGTCAGCTGATTTCCAGGTGAGTCCTCTCAGCAGTCCCTTTCAAGGTCTGAACTGAAAGCCTGGGGTATCTGCTTATGGTTTTTGTTTGCTCATTTATTCTTTGTTTTGCAGATTGGCAACTGTCTTATCTTTGTTTTGTCTTTCTCTCTGGGATCTTGGCCCTTCAAGCCCTTACTACTTTGGCAGCTCTCTGATGATTCCAGACAGACGTTCTGTCTATATGGTTCAGCTTCTCTTGTTCTCAGCAGCAGCGTTTGTCTTGAATAAAGTAGCCCACCATTACTTCAACCAGAAGCAACCTGCTCAATGACTTAAAATTATATAGCAGGTAATGTTGAAAATTCTTGTTTTACTTACTAAATGTTTTTTAATTTCCCTTATAAATAATATTTTTATTATTTCAGATGACCTATTATGTGAAACTTATTTAGGATGGACTTTTAAGTTTTGGTATAAATTTTCATTTATTGAGTTGTGAGCTTTCCTAGAAGCCAAATGATATGAAATCTATGTCTCAACATGCTTCCATCTCAAGCACCAATAAAACCAAACAAACTAGCCGTTACACAGTGGTGACATAGGATATTGAGGTTAGGCTGAGAAGCAAAGTAAAATATCCCTGTTTCCAGGGGTGCGCTCAATTTAGTGAACACTACAGCTGAGTGTCAGGTCAACCTGACTCTTGATGAAATCTGATCAGATTCTCATTCTAGCCACCTGGGAGAGAGAAAACGCACCTACACCAAACAGGAGGCCTTTGCGGTCCTCCCTGTCTCACCCAGGTCATAGGTGGCTTCCCGCCTTGCCCTGTGTGGTCTTCTGAGTCTGCACCGGGAGGGATGTTTGAGGGAGAACCTAAGAGAGCACCTGGGAAAAGCCCTCCAGGGCAGCCGGGCTTGCCGCCTCATCCTTTCCCATTTCACATCGCAGAGTCAGTGAGGCAGGAATTTGAGTCTTCTTCTTTGCTTAGCAACTCAGTGGCCTTAGGCAGAACAGCTCAGCCTTCTGCGTGTCCTTCCTCTTCTGTAAGGGGGGGGTGAACCATCCTCCATGCGGAATGTGTGTGGTGCCTGGCACAGGACCTGGGCATTAAGATCTCCAAGTTAAAGGCTCAGTCTGCGGGATGGAGGCAGCCACAGCTGGAAGAAGGAACATCTGGGGCCAGAAGTCTCCCTACCTCTGTCCTCAGAGAGAAGATGGGAATAATGACCCTGGCTGACACGATTGCTCTCTGGCCAGCCCGCCTTGCAGCCACATCCAAATCTGGGAGGCACAGAGCGCATCAGGACACCGGATTCTAGCAGTGTGATTGGCGTGGCTCCTGACCTGCTGTCTGTATCAGAGAAGATAGGGAGAACACTTGAAAGAAAGGAGAAAGAAGATAGCCACTGGAGAGCAGAGCAAAGGAGTTGGCAGAAAAAGAAGCGAGGGCTGTAGCCTCACAGGAAGCAGAAACCGATAGGCTAAGTAGGATACAGACAAAAAGTAGATACCGAAAGGCATTTCCCCGAGGGCTTTCATGTGGTTTCTCGGTGACTGCAGGGTGTTTGAAAGAACGACTTACCGTTCTTTCCATCTCTAACCGCTGGATCTCTCAGGGCCCATCTGATGCCTAGAGATTGAGGCTGGAGAAGTCCTTGGTGGGGAGGTTCGCAGGGCAGGCACGGGCAGAGTGGGGGCGGGCAGCAGCTGATGACATGGTGGCCCTCCCAGGGTGGGGACTGCCTGACCCCGCCACCCCCATCCCAGCGTGGAACAGGTTGCTGAAAGGACAAACTCATGTTTTGAGTTCATAGGGCTAAAAAGAGTCTATCTAGAGTGATTACGCACCAATGGAGGAATGCAGCACACACTTCACAGCTGCATTTCCAGAGTGGAACTATTTCAGAGAAGCACAGGTATTTCCACTGGCTGCTTGAAATGGCATGTGTCTGGGAGCATTTCTGAAGACCAGCATGAGATAAAGATGACCTGAGGAACTTATCAAAGTGCAGATTCCCAAGCCTACCCCAGGCTGATGGAATTCAACCTTCCGAAGGTGGGCGCTGGGATGGACATTTTAAACAACCCCACTGGGTGATTCTTAGGTGCACTGAAACGGGAGCATTTTGCTGCTCCATGCAACCTGTAATGAGGTTGGCTGATTAAAAATCAACTCCTGGCCACGCATGGTGGCTCACGCCTGTCATCACAGCACTTTGGGAGGCCAAAGTGGGTGGATCATTAGAGGTCAGAAGTTCGAGACCAGCCTGGCCAATATGGTGAAACCTGTCTCTACTAAAAACACAAAAAATTAGCTGGGTGTGGTGGCAAGTGCCTGTAATGCCAGCTACACTGGAGGCTGAGGCAGGAGAATCACTTGAACCCAGGAGGTGGAGGTTGTGGTGACCTGAGATTGAGCCATTGCACTCCACCCTGGGCAACAAGAGCAAAACTCTGTCTCAAAAAAAAAATCAACTCCTAAGTTTGTTAAAAATACAGATTTCTGGGTTATGGGACCAGAAGTCCTGATCCAGTAGGTTTGGGAAGCCATGGGCTATAGTCTATATTAATTTGATTCTTATGATCTTATAGCTGTACTTAGCACTTGTTATGGATTGAATGTTTGCATCCCCCTGAAATTCTTATGTTGAAATCCTAACCCCTAATTAGGAGGTGAGGTCTTGTGGGGGTGCTAAAGGGGAACAGAATTAGTGCCCTTAAGAAACAGATCCCAGAGAGCTCCCTTGCCCTCAGCCACAGGAGAGTACGGTGAGAAGGCCCGGTCTGGGAACCAGGAGGCAGCCCTCACCGGACACCAAATCTCCTGATGTCTGAACTTGGACTTCCAGCATCTAGAACTGTGAAAAATAAATTTCTGTGGTTCATAAGCCACCCAGTCTATCGTATTCTCTTATAGCGACCTGAACCGATTAGGACAGCACTATTTTGATAAATGTACTGCTGGGGAAACTTAAGATCTTGATCCCATGAACATTAGCTCCAACTGAATGGTGTCTGTCTTCAGCATGTAGAAATGTGGTGTATGGGGAGGAAAGACAATGTGATAAATTTCAAATCCCACACCTCTGTTAAGGAGATTAGAGCCTGTGGCACACTTTCAGCCAAGAGCCTCTCTCTCATATTAATTCTGAAGTTAAATAGTAGTTTTTGACAAGTGCCAGTCATATCCCTTCATGAGCAGAGTCTAGAAGATCACTCATGGGTCTCCCTTAGGGCTGAAGTTCAGTCAGAAACAGTCAATTCCCCTCTGGATTTATGCCTTCTCTTTAGTGAACATTGAAGAGTTGAATAGCTACTGGCTACCAGTCAGAAGAGACTGTCTTATGTTGTATTAATAGATTTCAAATAGAAAACTAAAACTAAGAGATGAATAAGAGTAAATGGTATACAAAGAAATAATTATTTACAGCTTACAGCTAACCACAGTTTAAAATACCACATTAGTCCTGAATCTATAAACTTAAAAGTTAGGTTAGGAAAAAGCTAGAAATAAATTCATGCCTGTCTAATAAATCATACCTAGAAATAATTTAGGTTAATAAGCACTTCACATTTCTGAGGCTGATTAATGATAGAGTCTCTGCTGTCTGTAGTATTATCTTTAAAGAGGTTCTTGGCTGTAGTTTCACAGTTAATTTCATTTCTCATCCTGGTGGGATTTTTCCCACTGCACTCTGCTGTCTGAATGATTTCAAGGCCTTCTGTCACTTCCCCGACTTTTTCCCTGTTAAAATGATCTGAAAAGGCCTTGGCCAGCCTGCTCTGTTCTTCCATCAGCATTCACCTAAGTACTCCGCATGGGTGGGAGAAACCATGGCAACAGCAGTTCTGGCGCTTAGGAAGGTTATTCACAGGGCTTCAGAAAGCTACCCGCAGGTCCTCCACAGTAAGGAAGCCAATGAGCCTTCTTCCCTTTCCAACAGCCACACCACAAAGTCAGGAGAAAAATGATTGTTATTCCAGATGCCGATTAGTTCAACATCCATTTGGTGCTTAGTATGTGAAGGATCATGCTGAGGCAGGAGCAAAGGGAATGAGGTCAGCTCTTCTCTGTCCAGGAGCCCCTGCCCTGGTGGAGAAGCAGAGAGAACTTAGGAAAGCGGAAACACCCTCAGAGCACCCTGGGGAGGAGGGTCAGGAGGGATGACGCTGCCTAGTGGGGAAGGCTTGAGAATCCTCAAGAAGACTTTGAACTGGTCTAGAAGGGTAGGCTGGAGGAAAGGACAGGCAGGCAGGCCATTCCAGGTAGAAGAGAGTTTGTGCAATGCTGAGAGGTGGGGATAAGAAAATCATCCTTGAGAAACAGCAAGTGCCCTTGGGAAGGTTGAAAATGGGGAGCGTGGAGACTGTCCATCACTCTCTCACAGACTGAGAGATTAACTGGGAAGCTCAGGCTGGAGGGGGTTGCAGGGGTTGGGAGGCCAGTGACCAAAAACACAGATGATGTCAACAAAAAGAGCAAACCCACCGACAAGCCAGGAAAAGCCTTCTGTCTTCCATCAAAGGGCCAGTATGAAGCCTAGCAAGACATAACAATTTTAGACAATAACCACTCTACTTTAGCCAACTATCCCAGAAAAAACTTTGTCTCTGCTACCACCCACACCAGCAAAGGCCAAACAGGTTGTCCAGATTTCTGCCCTAGCAAGGCTATAATAGGATGCCCCAACATCCCCACTGGGACAGTGTCAGCAAATGCCCAGTAGGGAGCTTGGACTCATCCCAGCAGGCAGCAAGACCCTCCTGCCACATGGTGTTAGTGGTGGCCATGTTGGGAGTCCGGACCCCATCCTATCTAGCAGTAAGGAGGCACCACTGTCTCTCCCCCAGGTGGTGTCAAAGAAGGTCTAGTGGAGAGTCAGGACTTTCATCACTGCCCACTAGAAAAGGGGCCATCCCCACCATGGTGTTGGTGGAGAGTACACTGAGAGCTGGAACTCCCACCCTGCCTGACAAGGAGCCTCTCCTCCTCTTGGGTGTCAATAGAGGCCAAGAGGAAAACCTGGACTTCCACCTCCACCTGACAGCATGCGGTGGCACCCATCCCTTCCCCTCTGGAGTGGTGATAGAGAAAGCCAGTGAAAACAGAGATTTTAAGGGTGATCCAGGGTCTTATGACATAACACCCAGAGTGTCCAGGTTTTTTTTTTTTAGATAGAATTTCGCTGTTGTTGCCCAGGCTGGAGTGCAGTAGCACGATCTCAGCTCACAGCAACCTCCTCATCCTGGGTTCAAGTGATTCTCCTGCCTCAGCCTATTGAGTAGCTGGGATTACAGGCACCCACCACCATGCCTGGCTAACTTGTTGTATTTTTTTTTTTTTTTTAGTAGAGATGGGGTTTCACCATGTTGGCCAGGCTGGTCTCAAACTCCTGACCTCAGGCAATCCACCCACCTCTGCCTCCCAAAGTGCTGGGATTACAGGTATGAGCCACTGTGCCCGGCCAGAATGTCCAGGTTTTAACTGAAAATCTCTTGTCATACTGAGAACCAAGACCTCAATCTGAATAAACAAAACAATCAATGGATGCTAATACCAAGGTGACAGAGATGTTAGAATAATCGGACAAAGATCTTAAGGCAGTCATGATAAAAAGACTTTCAATGAATTTGGGTTTATTTTGTTTAGGGTTCACTTCTTGAAACTGTGGATATGGATCTCTTGCAAAATTTGAAAGTTTTCCGCCATTATTTTTTCAAGTACTTTTTTAGATCCTGCCTTTCTTCTCCTCAATTTCTGGGATTCTGATGACACAAATGTCAAGGCTTTTGTTATAGTAATACAGGTCCCCATGTTTTAAACAGAAATAGAAAGCTCAGCAAAGAAATAGAAAATGCCAGCAAAGAAATAGATGATATAGAAAAGAACCAAATGGCAATTTTAGAACCGAAAAATATAATAACTAAAATAAAAATGCAAAAACTAGCAATAGAAGGAATTAGTGGACCAAAACAATAGAAACCACTCAATGTAAACAACAGAGAGAATAGAGGCTGAAAACAAATGAGCAGAGTTCTGGGGACCCATATTACTACAATACAAGCCTTAACATTTGTGTCATCAGAATCCCAGAAATCGAGGAGAAAACGGGCAGGACTAAAAAAAGTACTTGAAAAAATAATGGCTGAAAACTTTCCAAATTTTGCAAGAGATCCAAATCCACAGATTAAAGAAGTGAATCCTAAATAAAATAAACCCAAAGAAATCATGCTGAGACACATCATAATTAAATTTCTGAAAACTGAAGACAAAGGAACAGTCTTAAAAGTAGCTAGAGAAAAACATTACCTATAGGGAAAAGCAATTCAAATTTTTCATCAGAAATTATGGAGTCCAGGCTGGGCATGGTGGCTCATGCCTGTAATCCCAGCATTTTGTGAGGCTGAGGTGGGCAGATCACTTGAGGCCAGGAATTTGAGAACAGCCTGGCCAACAGGCTCTACTAAAACTACAACAACAATAACAACAAGAACAAAATTAGTCAGGCATGGTGGCATCCACCTATAATCCCGGTTACTCGAAAGGCCAAGGGGGGAGGATCACTTGAGCCCAGGAGGCGCAGGTCGCAGTGAGCTGAGATTGCACCACTGCACTCCAGCCTGGTGACAGAGTAAGACTCCGTCGAAAAAAACAAAAAAACAAAAAACAAGACAAAACAAAAAAACCCCAGAAATCATGGAGGCCATGGCACAATATTTTTCAGGTCAACTCAAAATTCTATTCCAGGCAAAAAATATCCTTCATGAGTGAGAAGGTAATAAAAACATTCTCAAATAAAAGAAAGCAGAAAATTTGTCACCAAGAGACCAATCATAAAAGAATAGCTAACAGAAGTTCTATATTCAGAAAGAAAATGATAAAAGAAGGCGTCTTAGAACATCAGAAAGGAAGAAAGAATATGGTAAGCAACAATATGGGTAAATACAATAGGTTTTCCTTCTTCTCTTGTGTTTTCTAAATTACATTTAACAGTCGAAAGAAAAATTATAACACTGACTGATGTGGTTCTAAATATATGTAGAGGAAACATCTAAGACAATTATAAATAGAGAAGGGTTAAGGGACATAATGGGAAGTAAAGTTTCTATATGTCACTCAAACTGGTAAAGTGATGACATTAGAAGATGTGATAAGTTATGTAAGTACAAAGTATTACCTAGGACAACCACTAAAAATGCTCCAGAAAGATACACACAAAAATAATAGATACATAAAAATAGAATTTAAAAAAACATTTAAGCAAACCACAGAAAGGCAGGAGGAAAAGAAAACAGAAATAAAAGCAGACATAACAAACAGAAAAGAAAAAATAAAATGGCAGATCTAAGCCTTAAAACGTCAACAATTACATTAAATATCACTGGTCTAAATACATCCATTGAAAGATTAACAAAGTGGACTAAAACACATTACCAAACTATGTGCTGTCTATAAGAAACTCACTTCAAATTTAATGACATAGGCAAGTTAAAAGTAAAAGAATATAAAAAGTCATATCATGTCGACTTCAGAGCAAAGAAAATCATGAGACAGAGACATCATATAATGCTAAAAGTGTCAATTCATTAAAAATACATAGCAATCCTAAATGTGTATGCACCAAATAACAAAGCTGAAAAACAAGATGCAAAAACTGATGGAACTGGAAGAAGAAATAGACATACCCACAAATATAGATGAACATTTGAATATCCCCTCTCAATAACTGATAGAAAAACTAGGCAGAAAACCAGCAAGGGCATATAAGAACTTAGCAACCCCATCAACCAACAGGCTCTAACTGGCATTTACCACGCACTTCACCCAGCAACACTGAAATATACATTCTTTGCTAGTGCAATGAATCTGTACCAAGGATTTGTTTTAATCAGGTGTGATAAGAAATGCAGGCATGGGAATGACTGTCATGAAGAAAGAGGATTTTACTCACAGTGCTCTCGAAGTAGGGGGCAAACACACCATGCAGGGCCACGCGGAAAATACCAGAGTCAGTCAGGAGGCAGAGAGGGTCGGGGAAAATGTGGGCAAGAGCCTTTAGTGTGGTTTCTCTGGAAAGGCCAGGCAGAGTAAGCAGGCTTAACAGACTTGGGATTGGCTGGTGTGAAAATTCCAGGGGGCTCTGAGGCATAGGGGCTATCCCCATTGGTTTGGTACTTGGACCTGGGACGATCAGGGCAGGAAGACAGTGACCTAGAATGTGAAATCTCTGTGAGCGACTGGTAAAGGGAGTGGTTAGGGTCTAGGTTTGGACTGATTGGTTTGCAAATGATTGGTGCATTCACAGGGAGTTGTTTGCCATCTCTAGGAATTAGCTGGCCCTGGGAGGGACAGTCTCTCCAGGGTTAGTAAGGCCACAGACATTATTCTGATGTCAAAACATAAGAGTAAAAAGACATCTTAATACATAAGCCATAAAACAAGCCTCAATACATTTCAAAGAATAAAATAATAGTTGTGTTCTCTGGCCATAATAAAATCAAACTAGAAATAAATAGCAGAAAGATAATGGGAAAATCTCCAAACACTTGGAAACTAAAACACATTTCCAAATACATTGCACTAAATGAAATTTAAAAGTACAACATATCAAAATTTATTAGCATAGCTAAAGGAGTGCTAATAGGGAAATGTATAGCGCTGAATGCATACCGTAGGAAAGAGGAAAAGACTGAGCTCTAAGTTCATATTCCAAGAACCTAGAAAAAGAAGAGCAAAATAAACCGAAAGCAAGAAAGAAGAAAACAATAAAGGTAAGAGCAGAAATCACTTATCCTGAAAACAGAAAAAGAAAAGAGGAAATTAATAAAACAGAGAGATGGTTCTTTGGCAAGATCAACAAAATTCAAAATTGACGAACCTTTAGGAAGGCTGACAAAGAAAAGAAAAGACATAAATTACCAATATCAGGAACAGAACAGGATATATTGCTACAGACACTGTGGACATCAAAGCAATAATAAGGGAATCTTGTGAGAAACTCTACACATACACTTTACAACTTTGACAAAATGGACCATTTCCTCAAAACCCACAAACTACCATAAATCAACCAATATAACAGATGATATGAGCTCTATAACTAGTAAGGAAGTTGAACTTATAATTAAAAATCTCTCAGAGAGATCCAAGATGGCCGATTAGCAACAGCTCAGGAATGTAGCTCCCAGTGAAAGCGCAGAGAACGAGTGGACGCCGCACTTTCCGACGAATTTTTGTAGCCCACAGACCGGGAGATTCCCGGCAGAGGAGCCACAC
>CAUYQU010083381.1:0-10057 GCA_963574635.1 Cheracebus regulus
TTTTAATGGCCTTGTCCTTGGGCACGCATCGGGCACAGTTAGTGCAGCGAATAGGCTGAACATGGCCGCGGCCCTTTTTGGCACGACCGTTGTTCCTTCTTTTCTTTGTCATCTCGAAAGCTCGCAGCGAAGAAAGCGATTTTTTTTTTTTTATTTAATTTTTATTTTGTAGAGATAGAGGTCTCACTATGTTGCCCAGGCTGGTCTAGAACTCTTGGCCTCAAGTGCTCCTTCTGCCTCAAAGGGCTGGGATTACAGATGTCAGCCAGGGGTGCCTGCCATTCTGTATTTTTATTTGCTAAATTTGACAACCCTATTCTAATGTCATTTAACAACAGCAGTGAAAACAACAGCAAACCCGTATCTAGCAGTTATTAAATGAGGTGAATGTCCTTTGAGTTTTGCAGCCATTAACTCCTTTAATATTTACAAGGAAGGTGCTTTTGTGTATGTTTGTGTGTGGTTTTTTTGTTTGTTTTTGGCTTTATTTCTACACTTGATCTTAGCCAAAAGGCCAAGAAGCGATTTTTGGCTTTATTTCTTTTCTTTTCTTTTTTCTTTTTTTTAGACATGGGGTCTTGCTCTGTTGCCCAGGCTGAAGTGAAATGGTGTGATCTCAGCTCACTAGCATGCACCTCACACCCAGCTAATTTTTGTATTTTCAGTAGAGACAGGGTTTCACCATGTTGGCCAGGCTGGTCTCGAAGTCCTGACCTCAAGTCAGAACTGACTGAAACTGCCTTTGCAAAATTATGACTGAGACAGTGAAAGAGATGAACATGACGGACTCCATCTTGCTTCTAACCTCCAAGCTGTCCTTGTTTATTCCTGGGTGTAGGCTGAACTAACTTTGGGAGAAACTTAAGTTTATAGAGTTTAAACAAAGACCATAACAGTCCTTTCCAAAAGCAGGCCTCCTTCTTGTCTGGGGACTAGATTGCCTTTATAGGACTAACAAATTAGCCACAGGATTAGAAATTATGGTTTATATGGACTGTACCCTCATTTCTTGATCTTAGTTAAAAAAAGAAAAAAAAAATTATGGTTTAGGAGTCAGGCAGCTGGAGGCTACTAGATTCTGACCCTCCCTAAACTGCTCCTAAAATCAGTGCCCAGCACTTTGAGAGTGGGCAGATTACTTGTGGTCAGGAGTTCAAGACCAACATGGCCAACATGGCAAAACCCTGTCTCTACTAAAAATACAAAAATTAGTCAGGTGTGGTGGTGGGCATCTGTAATCCCAGCTACTTAGGAGGCTGAGCCAGAGAATTGCTTGAACCCCGGGGGTAGGGGGAGGGTGGAGGTTGCAGTGAAGCGAGATCACACCATTGCACTTCAGCCTGGGGGATAGAGGAAGACTCAGTCTCAAAAAAGAAAAAAGAAAAAAATCAGTGCTTTAGATATTTTGCAGGCGCTGCACTTGATGGATCAGCTGGCACCACCCAGATCAATAAACCGGCTCATCTGATCTTGTGGCCCCCACCCAGGAATTGACTCAGCACAAGAAGACAGCTTCCAACTCTACATGAGTTCATCTCTGACAGACCAATCAGCACTCCTGGCTCACTGGCTTCCCCCCAACCCAAGTTATCCTTAAAAACTCTGCTCCCTTAATGCTCTGGGAGACTGATTTAGGAAATAATAAAACTCAACTCTGGTCTCCCGCACAGCCAGCTCTGCATGAATTACTCTTTCTCTATTGCAATTTCCGTCTTGATGAAGCCGCTCTGTCTAGGTAATGGGCAAAGTGAATTACTTGGGCAGTTACACGACTGGCTCAGCCTCCCAAGTACTGGGACTACAGGCGTGAGCCATCATGCCTGGCCTGTTTTTGGGTTTATTTCATCAACAAGGAAATGGAGGTGGTAACTTGCCCAATGTCACACAGGCACTATGTGCAAAACAAAAGTGCCCATGTGACTCCTACATAGCTCAGATTTTCTGCACAGTCATGATTTTAAGTTTTCTGTTATCCTGACTAGTTCCACTGCACACTCCTTGCCAAGCCATGTAACATTTTGTTCTAATAAATATGATCACCACACTCTGAAAAGGACTAGTTTCATGTGAAGTTGTGAAGGAGATATCCACTACCACCTCTGTTAATCCTCCTTTCTCTACCAAGTGTCCCTGCTGAAAAATTAACTGACACACGCAGATGAATGGAGAAAAGGAATACACATTTATTAGCATGCACACGGTATGGGTGGGGTGAATCACACAGTAATTACCCAATATCCCAGTGGGCCCAGATAGTTGGGCGGGAGAGATTAGAAACGTGGTAATTCTGTTAAGGATAATAAATGATTACGAGGCAGAATGAATGGATAAGGGAACAGAGACTAACTTGTAAATGGTTCTCTTTGGAAACTGAATGAGCCTGAAAGACAGACATTGTCTTGTAAAAGAATCTGTTCTGGTGTGGGTACATTCTTGGTCTTCTTTCCTGCAAGAGATCATAAGATAATAGGCTGGGGGAGGAAAAACAATTGTTATTGGAAGGTCTTGGGATCTTCATGTAGATTGAGGAAGTGTCTTACAACCCTGTTGTTGATCTCTAGGGCATTTAATTCAAAACACTCATTATACCAGGGAGTCATATTTTGGGGTGAAGTTCCCTGTGTTTCTTCACTGGCACTGGCCTTAACACCAGTCAGTGAAGATGGATGAGGCAAGGATCTTCTGCTCTTACTGCTGGAGTCATTCCTAGCATAGAGGCATCCCCTCCTGGACTTTGGCATCTGAGAAGGCATCAGTAATCGGAGAAATTTTTGAGTATGCTCACTTCACACCAAGCCTTTACTCCACCTGCAACTAAGAACCTGGGCCAGGCACGGGGGCTCAAGGCTATAATCCCAGCACTTTGGGAGGCCAAAGTTTGGAGAGGAAAATGGAGATAAGACCAGCCTGATCTTTATTTAAAAAAAAAAAAAAAAGAAAGAAAAGAAAACATGGGCCAGGCGCTGTGGCTCACGCCTGTAATCTCAGTACTTTGGGAGGCTGAGGCAGACCAATCACTTGAGGTCAGGAGTTCGAGACCATCTTGACCAACAGGGTGAAACCTCTTCTCTACTAAAAATACAAAAATTAGCTGGGCATGGTGGTGGGCACCTGTAATCCCAACTACTTGGCAGGCTGAGGTAGGAGAACCTCTTGAATCTGGGAGGTAAAGGTTGCAGCAAGTCGAAATTGCATTACTGCACTCCAGCCTGGGCGACAGAGGGAGAGATTCCATTCCACAAACACATACACACACACAACAGCAACAAAAAACACCTGGCTATGTAGTGTTGGCACAGTAGGGTCCCTAATAAATAGTTTGGCAGTAAAGAAATGCATGAATTGCCCCTTTGCTGCATGTTTACCCCAGCACACTAGAGAGATGGCTTTTATTTTGCTTCCTTTTAATACAACACATTGTTATTTTTGTTTGGTATAGATGGTGAGTCAAGGCATAGTATTGCTGGGTAATTTTGATAACATCAGAGATTGAGCATCTACTATATACCAGACACTATTCTAGGCACTTGGGATACATCCCTGCAAAGATCCCAGTCCTCCAAGAGACTGTAAATATGGGAGGCCAAGGCGAGAGGATTGCTTGAGCCCAGGAGTTCAAAACCAGCCAGGGCATCATGGCAAAACCCTGTCTCTACCAAAAATATAAACATTAGCTGGATGTAGGGGTGTGTGCCTGTGGTCTCAGCTACGTGGGAGACTGAGGCAGGAGGATCACCTGAGCCCAGAAGGAGGTGACTGCAGTGAGCCGAGATGGCACTGCTGCACTCCAGCCCACACAACAGAGCGAGACCTTGTCTCAAAACAAACAAACAAAAGAACAAAAACCCTGGCAGATTAACTGGTGAGAAGGCTTACACATTTATTTTTATTTTATTTTATTGTTTTTTTAGAGATGGGGGGGTCTCTCCATGTTGGCCAGGCTGGTCTCGAACTCCTGACCTCAGGTGATCTGCCTACCTCGGCCTCTCAAAGTGCTGGGATTACAGGCATGAGCCACCACACCAAGCTGGCTTACACATTTATTAGTGTGCATAGAGAGAACAACACAGTGATGACCCCAACCCCTCAATGGGGTAGGGAAGCTTATATTCCTTCTTGAGGTTACTGAAAGAATGGGGAAGATTCCCCAAAACAGGATATAAGGGTAAATCATAGGGTGGCAAGACAGGTTATGGGATGGAGAGAAGCGGAAGGCTGGCTAGCCACAGTGGTCTTGTTAGGTAGTTGAAACCATACAGATAGCAGCCTTCAGAAACACAATAGGTGGTAAATGTTTCTTTCAGGCGGTTGTCAGACTCAGCTAATCTTTCCTAGATCTGGGGAAGGAAGGGCTCCAAAGAAAGCCTGGCTGCATCCGTGCAGCTTTTCTCTACAGATGCAAATCTATCCAACAAAAGACAGCTTTCCTTCTATTCTTGTACTTCCAACACTTCTGAAGGGGTATCTTGTTTTTTTTCTTTTTCTTTTTTATTATGAAGAGGTATCTTAAAATATGTCAAAGAAGTTTGTTTAATTAATTAATTTATTTTTGGGACAGAGTCTCACTCTGCTGCCCAGGCTGGAGTGCAGTGGCACGATCTTGGCTCACTGCAACCTCTGCTTCCTGGGTTCAAGTGATTCTCCTGCCTCAGCCTCCAGAGTAGGTGGGACTACAGGCACACACCACCACACCTAGGTAATTTTTGTGTATATATATATATATATATTTTTTGGAGACGAGTTTTGCTCTTGTTGCCCAGGCTGGAGTACAATGGCGGAATCTCGGCTCACTGCAACCTCCACCTCCCTGGTTCAAGTGATTCACCTGCCTCAGCCTCTCAAGTAGCTGGGATTACAGGCATGCGCCACCACCCCCAGCTAATTCTGTATTTTTAGTAGAGATGCGTCTCTCCATGTTTGTCAGGCTGGTCTCAAACTCCTGACCTCAGGTGATTTGCCCACCTTGGCTTCCCAAAGTGCTATTACAGGTGTGAGCCACCACGCCTGGCCAATTTTTGTATTTTTAGTCGACACAGGGGTTTTGCTATCTTAACTAGGTTGGTCTCGAACTCCTGACCTCACATGATCCACCCACCTCTGCCTCCCAAAGTGCTGGGATTATAGGCGTGAGCCACCTATGCCTAGCCAGAAGTGTATATTTTGAGGTGAAGTGAAATATAGTTATCTTGCTGTGGTGTGGCCTTGGGAGATGCATTCTTTTCTCGTTTTTGCCACTGTCCTTGTTTACATGTGTTGGGTACATCCTGGTCTGGCAATCAACAGGCTGATTTTCACTTTCTCAAAGTAGAGACTACAGAAGAGTGGAACTTAAGGGCTTATGGAAAACTGCCTATGGAAGCTCAGGGTTTAATATGCTGTGTCTGAGTGGACAGTAGCCTTAATGGGGAAATATAATTAAATACACTCTTAGGCCCAGCGTGGTAGCTCATGCCTATAATCCCAGCACTTTGGAAGGTCAAGGCAGGAACATCACTTGAGCCCAGGTGCTGGAGACCAGCCTGGGCAATATAGTGAGACCCCATCTCTAAACAAAATAAAAAATTAAGTACAGTTTACTTTTCATAGTTTTAAAAGTAATTCTCAGAAGCTAGGATATTCCTTAATTCTCAGCCTTAATAGAAGGCTCTATTTAAAAGAGACTTCTGGCCGGGCTTGGTGGCTCACGCCTGTAATCCCAGCTACTCGGGAGGCTGAGGCAGGAGAATGGGTTGAACTCAGGAGGCAGAGGTTGCAGTGAGCCAAGATCATGCTACTGCACTCCAGCCAGGGGTCTCAAAAAAAAGAGCCTTCTTTGGGGCCCTCCCTTCCCCAGATCTAGGAGAGATTAACTGAGAGTGTGACAACTTTAAAAGTCTGAAAGAAACATTTACCATCTATTATATCTCTGAAGGTTACTACCTGCATGGTAGCCTTTATTTGCCACAACATGGATAAACCTGCAGGACATTATGCTACATGAAATAAGCCAGACACAAAGAACAATACTACATTATCTCACTTACACAGAAAGATGTGAAAAAGTTGACTGCATAAAAACAGAGTAGAACAGTGGTTTACCAGGAGTGGGATGGGGAATGGGGAGATCTAGGTCAAAGGGAACAAAGTTGCAGCTGCATGGGATGAGTAAGTCTAGAGATCTAATGTACCAAATGAAGGCTACGATTACTGAAGTGATAATTAATAGATAATATTGTATACTAGAAAATTGCTAAGAGTAGAGCTTGGGTTTTTACCACATGTACATAAATTATTCCTTCGAGGTGATATGCTAAATCTGCTTGACTGTGGTAATCACTTCACTATGTATATGTATATTAAAACAATATTTACACCTTAAATATATACAATTGTAAAGACACAGTTTTTAAAAGTTAGGATATTCCAGACATCTTTTGTTATTCATTATGTATTCACTGCAGTGTGAAGCACAATGCAAAGGGTTTTAAATGGACTCTCATTTAATTTTCACAGCCATCTCTGGAGTAGGTAATATTATCTATTATTATTTTTCTCCTCCTCCTCGTCCTATTATTATTATTATTAATATTTTGAGACAGAGTCTCACTCTGTTGCCCAGGCTGGATGGAGTGCAGTGGTCTTGGTTCACTGCAGCCTCTGCCTACTGGGTTCAAGGGATTCTCCTGCCTCAGCCTCCCAAGTGGTAGGGATTACAGGTGCCTGCCACCACTCCTGGCTAATTTTTGTATTTTTAGTAAACATAGGGTTTCACATTGGCCAGGTGGGTCTCGAACTCATGACCTCAGATAATACACCCTCCTCAGCCTCCCAAAATGCGGGGATTACAGGCATAAGCCACTTTGCCCGGCCTGATCATTATTATTATTATTCTGATGATGATTATTATTATTGTCATTTTTACAGAGGAGAAGCACCAAGAGGTAAAATAATTTGCTGGAAGACACATGTAGCTTAGAAAGGGAAGGCGAGAGATAAAGGGACCAGCCTTCTAGTCAAAATACTTGGCTAAGATCACATCTCTGATACCAGGAGTGAGAGAGAACCTCCCCGCCTCCACTTTTTTTTTTTTTTTTTTTTTTGAGATGGAGTCCTGCTCTGTTGCCACGCTGGAGTGCAGTGGTGCGATCTCGGCTTACTGCAACCCACACCTCCCGGGTTCAAGCGATTCTCCGGCCTCAGCCTCCCAGTAGCTGGGACTACACACGCTCACCACCAAGCCCGGCTAGTTTTTTTTGTATTTTAGTAGAGACGACGTTTCACCATGTGGGCCAGGATAGTATCGATGTCCTGACTTCACGATCCACCCTCCTCGGCCTCCCAAAGTGCTGGATTACAGGCGTGAGCCACCGCGCCCGACTGAGATAATCTTTATTAAGTGTTTACCAAGTACCATTAAGCTCAGTGATTTCTAAGGATATCATGTAATCCTCACAGCAACCCAGTGTGGCGGAGTCTGCTGCCATCCGTATTTGAGAGAGGATGAAACTCAGGCTGAGAACAGATACCTAGCTCAAGATCTTACTAAAAAATAGGAACGTGCATGCTCTGGTTTCTCTTCATAACGAATAAGTCCTTCGCCTTTTCCTAAAGATTTCCGTGGAGAGGAGAGGAACAATTATGAGTTTATAACTGAATTTTTTGATGTCCTGCTTAGGCAGGGCTCATATAAAAAAAATGGTAAAGTGCAGATTCAAACCCAGGTCTTTCGTCTGTAGGTCCCTAGTCCCCAGCTCCCGCTCCACTATAACAACCTCTGCTAGGAAGAAAGCCTCTGAATGACTGTGGACTTTCGTCGCCGGGGTCTCCACGGGACACACCTGTACAGACCCCTGCTAGCCCCGCCCCTTTCCCGGAGGAGCCGTCCCATCCACCAATCAGCGGCGCCGTGGGCGTGCCGCGGGCGTGCACGCTCGGGGCCCGCAGTTCAAGTGGCGACAGCGCTCGGAGACGCGACGCGGAGCAGGCCGGTACCGAGCGGTTACCTCAGTGTCCTTCCCCTCCCCTCGCCTGGCCTCGCCGTCCTTTACCCGCGGCCGGACCGGAACTATGTGATCCCGGAAGTTCCGGGGCCTTTGCTGTGTGGGATAAACAGTAATGGCGGAGGCTGCAGCTCCCGGAACAACAGCCACAACATCAGGAGCAGGAGCTGCGGCGGCGGCGGCGGCAGCGGCTTCCCCCACCCCGATCCCCACAGTCACCGCCCCGTCCCCGGGGACGGGCGGAGGGGGCGGCGGCAGCGGAGGGGGCGGCGGCGGCTGGACTAAACAGGTCACCTGCAGGTAGGACGTTGCGCGGCGGAGCGCCAGGCGCCGGGAGGGGGGCGGCGGGCCGAGCCCGCGGCGCGGGAGGGAGGAGGGCTGCCGGCCGGCGGCGAGCGGCGCGGGAAGGCGGGGACTGGCGTTGTCTCGACCCCCGCAGCTAGCTGTTGCCGCCGCCGCCGCGCCCCCCAAGTCACTGCGTCAACCCCCGCTGGGCCGCGGCTCCCTGAGCGCTGTCCGCGGAGGCCTGGCGGTGCGCGGTCGCTGCGGGGCCGCCGGGCTGCTCCTCCGCCTACTCTCCTCTGAGCGCTGCTTGCGCTGGCTGCCAGCGCATCGGGGAGAGGTGGGCTGGCTCCTCCCCTGCCGCTGGAAGGATGCCCCCAACGCTGCCTCCGCCTCCCGGGGCTCGGGAGGTGGTCGCTTCCAGCCGGTCTCCCAGCCATCCTCTCCGGGCCTAGACACCCGGCGAGCTGGCCTGGCTCCTAGTCCTCTACTCCGTTCGTGTCATCCGTTTGTAACGTCTTTTCACGTCCCTCCGCCCCGCGATCCTCCGCCCAACCGTGAGAAGAAGCTTTTGTATATCTTCTTTGTATGTTTGTCGAGGTTGGCGGTGCTGAGCTTTGTCTTAGAGACAGGCAAAAGGGGGCCGGGGTCGTCTAACCCACCCGCGCTTTTTTGAGCGGCGATTATTACCCTCCCCCAGCGCTATGTTCCTCTTTTCAAATTTGCGCATCTTCTGAAGGGAGTGCAAGGGCTCTTTTCTCCCGGAAGAGAGGTTTGGTTTTGGTTTGGTATAGGAGACGAAAATTTTAGAAAAATTAAGGGATGGCGGTTGTACGGATGTGTACGCTTGTAAAAAACTAGCTGTACGCAGAAGAGGGCATTTAATTGTATGTTTTTTGTATTCCGGTTTTTAAATAGTGATCAGTAGCGACTGTAAGCTTATCTTTTTCTATCGGTTAAAGAAAACAACTGAAATACCGATTTCACCTGGATGGTATTATTGATGTGCAAATATATAAAAATGATTACTAATGAGAACTTGTAATATTAAGGATGAAATCTGAAACCTTCCCAGTCTTTGTGATACATTTCTTCTGGCAACGATGAAGCTCTCTCAGTTTTCGATAAGATGCATTTAAGATGTGAACGATAAGCTTAATTATTTTATATAATGGGATAAGGCACAAACGCAATTTCAGGTCACTTGTCTTACTCATCGGTGGATCGTAAAAGTGGAATATCACAAGGAATGATGATTTCAAAGTTTTTACTCATTGAGCAAGTTATTTGAATATCTGTTTCCCTTTTACAATGTTACAGTTGATCTATATGTGCTAGTTAGAGCTTTTAAAAATTAAAACTGACCGGTTGAGATGACTGGGCCGGTGCAGTGGCTCATGCCTGTAATTCCAGCATTTTGGGAGACAGGCTGGCGGACCGCCTGAGGTCAGGAGTTTGAGAGCATCCTGGCCAACCTGGTGAAACCCTGTCTCTACTAAAAATACAAAAATTAGCTGGGCGTAATGGTGGGCGCCTGTAATCCCAGCTACTTGGGAGGTTGAGGCAGAAAAATTGCTTGAACCCTGGAGGCAGAGGTTTCGATGTGTTGAGAAGTGGCCACTTCACTCCAGCCTGGGGGAAAGAGTAAAACTAAAAAAAAAAAAAAAAGAGGAAAGAAGAAGGCTTAGATTTACTAGTTTTTTTTTTTTTTTTTTTTTTTTTTTGTTGTGGCAGTTTTTGTTGTGAAGATTCCTTGTTAGGTTTTTGGTTTTTGTTTTTGGCGTTGTTTTGGGTTT
>CAUYQU010083382.1:0-25046 GCA_963574635.1 Cheracebus regulus
TAAATTGTCTATTCTCATTAGGATTTCGTCAAACCTTTTTTCAAGGTTCTTAGTTTCTTTGCATTGGGCTAGAACATGTTCTTTTAACTCAAAAAAGTTCCTTATCATCCACCTTCTGAAGCCCATTTCTGTTATTGGAACGTACTTGTTCTCCATCAGGCCTTGTTCCCTTGATGGTGAAGAACTGTGATCCCCTGTAGAAGGAGAAGCATTCTGCTTCTGGGTATTCTCAGCTTTTTTACGCTGATTCCTTCCCATCATTGTAATTTTATCCACCTGTCATCTCTGTAATTACCTACTTTCAATTTAGGTCTCTGAATGGACGTCCGACTTGTTGATTCCCAATGCCGAAATCTGAGCAACCCACTGCGCCGGCTAAAACCGCGGCATTAAGATTCGTGGTGCTTTCCTGCTTGGGGGATCTCCTGTCTGGCTTCCCTACTCACCTTCCCGGAGATCCAAACGTCGATCAAAAGGGAAGCTAGTCCCGTTTACTCTGCACCGAGAACTGCCGCGAAGTGCCGGCAAAGCCGCCACGCCAGCCACAAGAGTTGCGCTGGTGACTCGTGGGGCTCCTCTACTGGGAATCCTAGTCCGTAAGCAACAAAAATTTTTCTAAAAATGTGGTGTCCTCTCTTTCTGTGCGCTTTCTCTGGGAGCTACAATCCTGAGCTGCTAGAAGTCGGCCATCTTGGATTTCTCTCCAAGATAATTATTCTTTTAATTTTTATTCTTTTGATTACTAATAAGGCTACCTTATTTTCATATGTTCACTACTGATTCATATTTCTTCTTTTGTGAACTGTTTGCTTATTATCTCTACCAATTTATTCACTGATACCTTTTTCAAACTGATTTGTAAAAACTCTTTATATATTAAGGATAGTGAAATTTCTCTGCCATATTTGTTACAAATGTTTTCCTAGTTTTTTTCTTTCCACTTTTGAAATGCTTTTGCTATTCTGATGTTTTAAACTTTTTGTGTAGACACAGCTATCACTCTTTTCCTTTATGATTTTGGCCTTTAGTATTATACTTCCTCTACTTCTGAATGCATACCCTAGAGAGATGCTCATGTATGTGTACAGGAAACTTGTACAGGAATGCCCCTGAAACACTTTTGCAATAGTGAAAGTTTGAAAGAAAAAAAATCTAAATATTCATCATCTTAAAAAATGGCTATAGAATATACAATGGAATTATTTTTATTTTGATGTGTATCAAGGATAGGTCTCAAAAATATAACATTCAGTGTGGAAAAAAGAAGGAAATGAATAATAATTCATTCAGGATAGTACCATGTACATAAATATAAAGTGTACCAAGTAATTTTAGACATTGTAAATGTATCCATTTTCAGTAAAAGCACAAAAATATACTGAAGGAATACACATCAAATTAATGACAGTAGTTGCCTCTGGAAAAGGCAGAAAAGAAATGAGACTTTGAACGGATACAAAGAAGTTTTCACCTAACCTGAAAATCTATTCACTTCATTTTTTAAAAAAAGTCTATAACAGGCCAGTCGCAGTGGCTCACACCTGTAATCCCAGCACTTTGGGAGGCCAAGTTGGGCAGATCACAGGGTCAGGAGATTGAGACCATCCTGGCCAACATGGTGAAACCCCATCTCTACTAAAAACACAAAAAAATAGTGGGGTGTGGTAGCATGCACCTGTCGTCCCAGCTACTTAGGAGCTGAGGCAGGAGAATCACTTGAACCTGGGAGACAGAGGTTGCAATGAGCCGAGATCGCGCCACTGCACTCCAGCCTGGGTGATAGAGGGAGACTCCATTTCCAAAAAAAAAAATCTGAAACAAATGTGACAAAACATTAATAATATTAACTATTTTAGGTGAATAGCGACTGGTTGTGTTCTATTATACTCTATTTTCTGCATTAACATTTTATCTGAAACTTGGGGGGAAAAAAGGAGATTTTTCCTACCCTCAAGTATATGTAGAAATATATTTATAGTCTATTCTAGAACTTTTATGATTTTTTTTAAATGTAATGTATGATATGAAGTAGAACTCTAACCTAATTTTTCCAAATATAAATCCTGTAACTCTATGTCATGTTTCTTGTGCATGCTTTATTACACTGTACTGTAGTTACACAGTTACTTGTTTACATGCTTTTCTCTTCCAGTAACACTGACTTTGTCACATGTAAGACCTGTTCCTGTGTCTTTTCGTATCCCTAGAATAAGCATAAGACCTGGCACTCAGTGTTTGTTGAATGAGTGAGTGAAAAGGATGAATGAATGAGCAAATGAATGATTAATGTAACTGACTAAACAACTCTCTGCCACTCCCAGTAGTGCCCTCATTCAGATTACATCAAATATACTCAGCAAATCAGAAAGAACCTAGTAGCCAAACTGGTACCCAGCTAATCATGACCACAAAATAGAGCTGTGCTGATCAATATAGTAGCCACTAGCCACCTGTGGCTATCAAGCACTTGAAATGTAGTCTGAATTGCTATTTGCTTTGAGTGTTAATACATGGCAGATAGTGTCAGCTTAGTACAAACAAAATCACATTAATAAACGTCATTTCATGTTGAAGTGATACTATTTTACATAAATGGTGCTAAACAATGTTATTAAAATTAATTTTACCTGATTATTTTTACAGTTTCTTATTGCAGCTACTACAAAATTTAAAATCACACATATGGCTCACATCATTTTTAATAGACAGCCCTGAAATAGAGCAACAATGGTGTTTTTTAGATGCACAAATGTGTCCAGTTTCACATATGCCTAATCTGAATGCAAACCAATCACCTCTTTATATAAATAATGGCATGAAACTAGATGAAAAAGTATGAGGTCATTACACTGCACAGCCGACAACTTGGAAAATTAGACCTCACGCAAATTGTTCCACGAAGCACCTAATAAAATGTCAGGGAAGTGAAAAATTGTGTATTAAGTTCTGTAATAGAAAGTAGATTTGTTTCCCAAAGAAGACTGTAGGTGAGAAGGTAATGAGAAAAGCAAAATCATGAGAAAACACCCTGTTGTTGTCAGACTCCTGGTGTTTCTGTTGCCCCGTGGACTATCACTGGATCAGCCTGTGTGATGTTAGTGGTCCTGGGGCTGCTCCCTTTTGAATGCTGTCTACTCTTGACTAGAAAGTGATGATCCTATTATAGCCCCATTGACACTAAGACCCATGTGGTCCAGTCACAGAGAGCTAGCATGGGCAAAGAGAGCAACCAGCGAGTAACTTCAGGCTAACTTAAGTACATCATTCGTGTCTTTCAACTATTGTGAAGGGGTTACATTATCCACATCAGTACTTAAAACCCCCTTCCCTCACCACGTGCAGCCACCCTCACACTCTCGACTTCAAAAGCTCTCGAATCGCTCTTTTCATGGGCTGCCCATCTATCCACCCCTCACTGCTATCCTGATTATGTACCTGAAAAGCCAAGGGAATGATTCTGCAGGGGCAGACCCCTCCCCGACTGGGACGAGGGGCTGGTGGTGAAACAGCCAGAGCTCTCAGAGAAGGCAGAAGAGGAAAGGCTATGGGAAAAAAGTGAGTCTATATTTGTGTCCTGTCCAAGTCAGCCAGGGCCTGGAGTGTCAAATGCAAAAGTGTAGTGATTCTGTGCCTAGCCCAAGAGTCAACCCAGGTAGGTAGATAGCTCAACAGATGAAAAGATCAATTTTTATATAAATATAAGTGAGGGATGGTATAAACATGTACCTTGAGTTGTTTTTTACTTAGCAGAAAGTGAAGTTGGGTGAGACCTAGCAGAATGAAAGAATTCACAAATCAGAGAGCAACAGTAATATTTAGTATCAAAGAGGAATTGAGGCTTCTCCAAATCCACATTAATTTCAGAAGTGACACTTACTAAGAGATCCTTAACAAGGAAATTTTGATAAACAAATTTGGGGGACAGGAGCTTCTGGTATGCCACAGTAGACACTGGGATGCTTTTTTTGCCTTTATCTGGTTGACATATTACACCTGAAATTCCACAGCTAGTTGAATATGAATGTCATTACTCAAGAGCTGGCTTTGAAATGCTCACGACCCATGGTGTCCCTCTCTGAATGCAGGCTCCTCACTCACCATTTCTCTCACTCCTTTGCTCTCTGCCCTTGCCACCAGGACCCTACTCAACCCTCCTCTTGCACCAGCATGTTAGTCTCTGCCTGGTTTCATTGTTCTGCCTCCTCTTCCCCAACTGCAGAGTCAAATGCTCCTGAGTGCTCCCAACAGCGCCTGCCACTCCCTCATCCCCAGCCTCTGAGTCTGCCACGCACACTCCCAGCACGACCTCTCTCCTACTGTGGGTCCAATCACTCAGCTCCCTGGCCACCCAGCGCTGCTGGAGGGCAATGCAGAACTGTACAGCGTGGAGCTGCTACAGATTCAAGCTCTGTGCCTTGATCCATTCCTTTTCTCTGCTCAGCAATTCTCATGTCCATTTCTTGTGAACACCTGGACAGTGTCTCCCCCAGCAGCCTCTTCAGACCTGTCTTTGGGACCCCAGTCTCACCCATAGCACACTTGCTCAGTGGATGACCTGATCTAAACAGACAGAAGATACCTTAAGTGACGCCGACCTCCATCGTAAGACATCAGCGCTACCTAAACTCTCTCCGCCTTCCTCTCCATATCACATGAAAAGCTGGCAGCCTTCATCCTCTTGTCTGGTGTATGCATGTGAATCAACATATGCAGACACGCACCCATGTACATGAAACCACACATACTATCCCCAGGCACATCCACAAACACGCATGCCTACCTTGACCCTTGTCTCTCTTTTCTGGGCTTGCTGCTTGCACTCATGCCTGTCATCCCATCCCTCTCTCTAAAATGTTTACCAAGGGTCAGAAGAGCACACGTCACTCCATTGGACTTGGGGAGTGGGGCCGATACAAAAAAGAACAGAGGTCTTGCATGGCTTAATCTGTGTTTCTAAATTGTTTGAATCTTTTACAAGAATGTATGTGTGTTTTTACATTTTTTTCCCTCCAATGTTTCAAAGTCAAATGTCTCCTACAAGTAACCCAAGTGTGCTGTCCCCTTTGTTTCACATTTCTTTCCTTGGGGCCCTTGGCAGCCAGACTTCCATCCCCAACAACTTCCCAGAACAGGACTCACAGGGCATTGGTGGGCGACTGCCCTGCGGGCACATCCTTGGTTATGCTTCTCTTGGTGGATGCTAACAGTGATGACCTACTCTCTCCTGGAAGCTCCCTCCTCCCTTGGCCTGTGTGATACCACCCTTTCAGTTCCACTGCAAAAGCAGACACAGTCCACTGTCCACTGCCAGATCCTGCAAACAACCAAATGAGCTTTCCCCTTCCTCCTCCTAAAATCTAGAAATGTAGGTTTGTCTAAGCAAGCAATACTGAGCCTCTCCACGTGCTTACATGTGTTTGCATAGGAAATGTCATCTCCTCAATAGCACACTACCCACACTCACACAATAGCCAGTTCTTCTATGATCCCCACTTCAAGAAAAGCCACAGAGGACAAGGTCACGCCCAAGTTTCCATAAACCTTGATGTTGCTGAGGGAGCTTCTTCACAACCCGCCTCTATATACTCCAGCCATGGACCACCCAGCTGGCTCCCCCCTCCTCAGCCTCTTCCTGCTCCACTCTGTGCTTCTTGGAGAAGGGGCAAAGATAATGTCCTAGCTGAACAGAATTTTGAAAAATGAAGAGAGGTTTAGAGCACAGACAAGACATAGGTGTACATTCTCTATGGAGAATTTCATTTTCAGAGACAGAAAAGAAAATCTATGTTAAAGAACCACAGTCAGGTAAATGTGAGTGTGTGTTAGAGATTAGTGAGTGTGAATACCAAATGAGGTGATGGGGGTAGAAGTGCTTTGCAAAATATAACTTGTCAGACAAATGTTAGATCCTTCCATCAATATCCATCTCACAGAGTTGCTAAAGACTGAATGAGACAATATATGTAAAATTGCTTTGTCAACTAGAAAAAAACATTTATAAATTGTAATTATTCTGTGATATTTTTGCCTTTTGCTAGATTAAGAGCCAGACCATGGCAATATTGAAGAAAATTAATATACCTGCTAATGTATTTTGAATCCACATTCTTGGAACTGCTTTTATAAACTGAGAATTCTAATTAATTTCCATCCTCTCACCTTTTTTTCAGATGAATAGACTACAATAAGCTTCAAATACTATTAATAACCCAGTCAAGTCCTAGTGACTGTCAATTAGACCACTGGACTTTGGACTTAAGGCCTGAAAGTCATCTTTTGTACCTGTCCACAATAACAAAGCAAGTCAATTTTCTCTTGTGACTGTTTCAATTTCCTTCATCTCAATCTCCCTGGGCATTGTAACATCACACTTTCTCTGCAGTGGCTTCCTGGCCATTCGTTCTGCTGTTAGCCTCTATGATTTCTAAATCCCAGCAGCATTTTCATTACTCCAACTAATTTTTTAAATAAGTGATATTATAAACAAAGCAATAAGTAAGGAAATAAAAACAAATTGAATGATTATTGGAAAGGAAGAGGAAAATAATCACTTCTTAAATGAGATATGATTATATACCTAGAAACCCCAGAAAATTAACTGAGAAGCTATTTAGTATGATAGGTTGGATACAAACAAGTATGCAAAAATCAATAGCTTTCAACATGCAAGCAATAACCAACTGGAACACATAATGGGGTGAAAATGTCTTTGTTCATAACTGCCAATCTCTATCAGAGGCACAATCTGGAAGAATGAAATGGAACGAAAGGATTACTGGAGTCTCTAGTTTCCCTGGGATTTTTAAAAAAACATTTGCAGCCTTATGTAACATGGATTTTCTTTCCCTGTTTTGTTTTGTTTTCAGCCTGTGTTCACTAAAGTTTAAAGACTCTTAAGGTCCAAGCCTCAGCCTGGATGGTTGTGAGGAATGCGGTGGGGGAGGGAGAGAGGATGACGGAAGCAGGAAGGAGGTGTGGGAGGAGGGGTGTGGAATGGTGAATGGGCCCCAAGGCAGCGGATTGGCTTTGTCAGCCTTGGAGTTACCACTGATCAGGAGGAAAGACTGAAAGCCACCTTTGACTCTCTTCCCTTGACCTTCACTGGGATTCAATTTCCAAGTCCCCTACACTGGTCTTTTTTGTCTCGTTTTGTTTTTCAGAACGGTCTCACTCTGTTGCCCAGACTGGAGTGCACTGACTCAAGTACAGCTCACTGCAGCCTCAACCTCCTAGGCTCAAGGAATCAGGTGATCCTCCCATCTCAGCCTCCCAAGTAGCTGGGACTACAGGAGAGCACTGCTACATCCAGCCAATTTTTGTATTTTTTATAGAAACAGTGTTTCGCCATGTTGCCCAGGCTAGTATCAAACTCCTGAGCCATCCAAAGTGCCGAGATTACAGGCATGAGCCAGCCCCCAGCCTGTGCTGCTCTTTTTAAGGTCTCATGGATTTGCTCCTTTCTCCTCTGCCTGTCCCTTACCAACACCCTCAGTTCCTGGGGCCCCAATCACAGCTGCTCCTTATCTGCTCCTCCAGCCCTAGTCCCTGGCCTGTGTTCTTCCTTGTCACTTTTACCGAGTCACACACTTGACCAGCTAATGTCCTGCAGAATGTAGGCCTGGACAGCCAAACAACCTCGGATAGGACACAGGAATCACTTCTCACCACAGACTGCATGAGTTTGGGCCCCCATCTCTGCCACCGGTTACTGTGTGACCTTAGCCATGTTACTTGAGCACTCTGAGCATCAGCTTCCTCATTTGTAAAACTGGCCTAATACGTAAACATTCTTATGAGGATAACCTACATAATATAAAGGATCCATCTCAGGATTGGACATACAGTAAAATAATAGGCAGTCAAGACCTGTTGGCTGCGGGTATGGGAGCTGCGGTCATTGTCACACTATTAGAGCACATAGTTGTCTCCTGGAACTAGTTTAATGCCTATACTTCGTCTCTAAGAAGTGGTCCCACCAAATATATCTAAGGGTACCCTCAAAAACAAAATAGCCAGCTATATCTTCCAGCTACTCAACCACATCCCCACACCCAGATGTGCTCACCTCTGCCTCAGAACATTGACTCTTCATCTGTCCTCAGCCTGAAATGCCCTTTTCATTTGTTTCCAAATGTATCTCCTTCAAAAACATTCTATTATTCTGCCCATGTGCTTCCATGGGCCTTTTCTACACCAAGACCACTACCATCACATGTGTTACTCTTCTTACCCTCTGTGTCTAGCTCTATCCTAGACAGTTTAAATCAATTAGCTCATCTGATGCTCACAGCAACCCTACGAATCAGGTACCATTCCTCTTGCTGCCTTACAGCTGGAGTCAATGGGGCTCTGAGAGGGTTAGTTACTTGCCCAAGGTCACAGTTAGTCACTGGTAAGACCAGGGCTCAAAATAGGTCTGAGCTCTCAGCCACTGTGCCATCCTACCTCAATGCATGTTTTTAGGCAATGACCGGATGAGTCATTTTAACTCCTCAAGACTGAGCCCAAACATGTCCTCTTTGTCCTTGTGGAAGCCAGTTCTTACTCATCTCCCCTGCTCTTATCCTTTTGGTGTGCACAGCAGTTTTAAACAACAAACACCTCATTACATACCATCCCAGATAGTGGCTCTACTGCCTACTTAGACACTCTCTACTGTCAGTATCCAGTATGACATGTTTAAGTGTAATTGTGTATTGTTCACTGAATGGAACTATAAAGCAATGGTCTGAATTTTCACATACTGCTCACGGAGATCAGTCTCATTCCTTCCCAAATATACTTCAGGAATCTTCTCAAATACATCATAAATTTCTTGCAGGTAAGGACCATGTCCTATTCCTTTGTGTCTCACAAACTTCTAGAGACATTATAGATATCCCAAAATGCTTTTTGGTTCATAGTCTTCCAAGCAGGCTGTGTTAATTTAGGTGAAGGCAGTTCTCTGGAGGTGTGCAGGACAAAAGAAGGTAAAAGGGAATGACCTATGATCATCTCAGAACAGACAGTACACTGGGCCCCTACACATTGGAGGAAAATGTTCCAAACTCTCAGAAGCCAAAAGCAAGCTGAGTCTGATGGTATCGACATAATGCTTAATATGCTACAGATCTGGCATCTGCTCCAGAGGAGACGGTGTGTCAGGAACTCAGAAAAGGTCTCCCAGGCGTATAGGCAGCTCCCAAGCTGTTTCCTACACCTTAAATACATGCAGAGTAGGGAATATACATATTTTAACGCATGAAACATGAGCCAGACATGACACCCATCTATCAGAGCTGCTTTAAGATAATAAAATCAGCACTGCCATTATAAGGAGAGGGAACTTGATGACCCACTAGAGATTTCTTCCAATCTAAATGATTCTATAAATTCCCCTAAAATCATAAAAAAGCAGATTAAGGATTCATGTAGGTGTTTGGACTATAAATACAAATTAATTTCTGCTCCACCAGCAATTTTTCTCATCCTTGTAAGAAGCACCTCTGTTTCTAAGATATTTGTGGGTAAAACACCAACAGAGAAGTTAAAAATAAATAGGACTCCCCCGGGTTCTTGTTGGCAACTATTTTCTTCTAATTTCACAAATAAATTCTCATCTTGAAATAAACTGAATTGAATCTTCCTGCTGTCCGAAAACATTTATCACTGAAAATCTGTTTTGTTTGGGGAGTAGGATATAATTGTATACAGATTCAATAACAACCTAAATGTTCCACTGAGAAATTCTTTATTGAAAATGTTTTGTTTGGACTCTAAGTAATCTATTTATTTCCTTTTTCAGTTACTGGCCATATTATTGTTATTTGTTTCTACAGAAAAAAAAAAAGACCACTACTTTTTAACCACCACTCTTATAAAAAGCTTGAATTGTTTCTGATTCTAGAAACATATTATACTGCATCTCATTTGTTTTTCTGCAACTTAATTCAAACTGACCCTTATAATAGAAAAAAATATATTTTCAAATACTCCCTTACCAGCTCAATAACTATAAATCAAAAAAAGTAAATAGTAAATATTAACATTTTTAAAAAGACTAATTTATCAACTAATATATTTTTGTTTCACATATTTGCTCTGATTCAATATGAAGTGAGAGACCAAAATAAAAGTGAACAAATGGATGGTGGCTCACGTTTCCAAATGCATATCCTAAGGAAATGTGCTGTTATGACATCACAGCTGTTTCTCCTATAAAAAGAACTATGTCCTACAGCAAACCATAATTTCCTAAATAAAGGGAATAAAAGCTTAAAGGAAAGAAAAACATGTCAGCAATAAAATCCAAGGGTGGCAACCAGATGCCAACATATTAAAGTACCATTTCCAACAACGGATTAAAAAAAGAAATCTTGGTACAATTATTATGTATCAATTAGAATAAAACTTAAGAAATCTTGTACCACTTGATGATTAAATGCAAAGTATTTCCACTCAAACTCCCCAAAGAAAGGAGACTGTGGTACAGTGTTGAACAAGGGCCACTTATATCTGTGATCCCGGATAGTCCTCTCCCACACTTACTCTGGGCTTAGCCATGTGGCTTGCTTTGGCCAACGGGACATTGGTAAGTATGATACAAATGAAGACCCAGAAAGCACTTGCATGTTGAGGCTTGCCTTTTCTTGCTGCCTTGGAGACTCTAAGGCTGTTATCATGAGAATAAGCCTGGGCTAGGCTAGTGGAGACATGTGGTTCAGTCACTCCTGCCCTCTCGCCAACTGCCAGCACCAAACACTTTACATGTGAATGATTCCACCAGGTGAACCAGCTTTGGGCCAATCCACCAGCTGACTGAAAAAGTATACATGAGCCCAGGCAAGTCCAAAAGAAAAACAAGCCAGCTGAGCCCAGCCCAAATTGCCAACTGACAGAATCACCACCCAATAAATTATTATTGATCTAAGCCACTAAGTTGGGGAGTGCTTTTTTTATACAGAAAAAGCTAACAGATACTCAGGCTATCACAGAGACCTAGCTCATGGGCATAGTGGGTCAGACACCACGGAAGGAAAGTGAGAGGCTGCTCTAAGAATGGATGGGTCTATGCAATTATTCCTGAAAGTGAGTTCACATTTGAAATGCTGAGTCATACTATGTCATTTATAAGCTATTATGTATTTTGG
This sequence comes from Cheracebus regulus, assembly GCA_963574635.1. Taxonomy (NCBI): domain Eukaryota; kingdom Metazoa; phylum Chordata; class Mammalia; order Primates; family Pitheciidae; genus Cheracebus; species Cheracebus regulus. The sequence goes on from CAUYQU010083382.1 coordinate 11,130, forward strand.
TATCTTTGAGGCTTTTCTAAAATTTTTATTTTATCTTATTTTATTTATTGAGACAGAGTCTCACTGTAACCTCCAGGCTGGAGGGCAGTAGAGTGATCTTGGCTCACTACAACCTCTGCCTCCTGGATTCAAGCAATTCTCATGCCTCAGCCTCCCGAATAACTGGGACTATAGGTGCATGCCACCACACCTGGCTAATTTTTTGTATTTTTAGTAGAGATGGGGTTTCACCATGTTAGCCAGGCTGGTCTCAAACTCCTAACCTCAGGTGATATGTGGGCCTTGGCCTCCCAAAGTGCTAGGATTATAGGCATGAGCCACCACGCCTATATAGTTTAGTCTAAACTAAACTAAAGTTTAGTTTAGATTTAAACTAAAATTTAAATCTAAAGTTCAATACCATGGTAACAACAGCTAACATTTATTAAGTACAATCCTTGAGCTATGTGCTTGATAAAGATGATCTTGTTTAATTTACCCTAAAACATTATGTGATTGGCACTATTACCTGTACCTTCCAAATCAAAACCTAAGGCTTAGAGAAGTAAGTTGCTCTGGGTCACACAGCAATATGAGTAAGTTTGGACTCATGAACCTGATTTGCTCAAGAGTCATATCCCCTAATCACTATATTTTTCTACTGGATACCATCCTGTGTAAGACTTCTTTAGTCTATTGGGCTGGGAATTTTCTGTACCAAGAGACTTAGTCTCCTTCCTTGAATCTGAGATGGCCAGGAAGAACAGGCCCAATAAGGCTTACCCACCCAGTGAAAGATGTAGAGGAGCTGCAATGGATGGTGGACATGGTGGGTCTCCACATGGCCAAGGAGAGCAAGAGAGCTTCAGCACACAGGCAGGGAATATATAGCACATAATGGACTGGGCCACAATATGTGGCTCAAGTCTCAGGCTGCAACAAACCAGATTAGCAATGCCTCCTTTTCCATTCCTGAGAGAGTGGGGAGGTGGAAGGGAAAAGGAGTCTTAGAAGCAGGCTAGTAAAACAGCTGGAAAGTTGGACAGAAATTCATTTCTTGTCATGGTGTAGAAGGTGTGTGCTTCTACATGAGTGCTGAGGTTCCATATCCACTACTCACTTAGCATATAAATCAGCCCTTTATTAATTGTACCTCTGCAATCAGATCTGCTATTTCCTGCACGTCTGGCAGTTTAAAATGTCTCAATCCTAACTCTTAAAACTGAGATGAAAATGGAAGGGAGCCAGGTGTGGTGGCTCACGCCTGTAATCCCAGCACTTTGGGAGGCCGAGGCTGGTGTATTGCTTCAGTCCAGGAGTTCAAGACCAGCCTGGGCAACATGGGAAACTCCATCTCTACTAAACACAAAAAAAATTAGTTGGGTGTGTGGGCATAAGCCTGTAGTCCCAGCTACTCAGGAGGCTGAGGTGAGAGGATTACCTGAGCTCAGGAACTTGAGGCTGCAGTGAGCTGTGATCATGCCAGTGCACTCCAGTCTGAACACAAGAGTGAGACCCTGTCTCAAAAATAAATAAATAAATAAATATTTGAAAAATGTTTTAAAAGAAAAAAAAGAAAATGGAAGGGTGGAGAAGTAAGTAAATCAAGATACCTCTTTGAAAAATCACTTTTTTTTTTCTGTTTTTTCACTTTTATTTTAGGTGCAGGAGTACACGGGCACATTTGTTATATAGGTAAATTGTGTATCATGGACGTTTGATATAGAGATTATTTCATCTCCCAAATAACAAGCATAGTATCTGATAGGTAGTGAAACCACTTGTTTCAAAATATATAACATGAACAAGACCCTTGCTAACCAAATTGAAGATCTGGACACCAGCAGTCACCTGTGTCTCCCCTTAGGTTGGCTGAAATTACCAGTGTTTAAGGTACTTACAGTTTAAGGTATAAACTGGCTTTTAAACTCTATCTGCCTAATCGAGCTTACTGGCGCCAATCTCTTTTAAGAGACTCCTAATGCTTGCAGGACTCTAACGCTATGGGAAGATATTCCTGGCACATTTAGAGAGAACTACTGAGAGGGAATAAGAGAAGGCATTTGATAATTGAGCACATTAAGTATACCTAGGCAAGTTTGAAAGGACACACGTTGAGAAACTTGCTCACTTTAATGAAGCTGAACACAACTGTAAAAAAATACAAAGTCCCCAAATATCTGCATATTAAAAGCCTGCTCCCTTAAGGGAGCCCAGAGTCCTAGACAATCCTGCACTATTATCCTCTTCCTTACACTTTCTGAGGGCCCACAAACCTATCTGAGCTTTAGTTTCCAGATCTGTAAGACAAGGATATTGCAAAGATTAAGAGAGAAAGTACCAGTTCCTAGATTTTGGATTTCTTGTACCTATATATTTCCTCCAAAATCTTGGAGGTACCATCACAGGTCTTACCAACTTCTTATGCTAAATTTTTAACATGAAACAAAAAAGAATCATTGGTAATAGGGTTTGCTATGTGCTGGGACTATTTTACATGTGTTACATATGTTAATCTCCCCAATAACTCTAGGAGGCAGGCATGATTATCCCTGTCTAACAAAGCAACGAAGTCACCACAGACACAGGATTCATACTTTTGACTAACAGAAAATCATCAGGTGCTCTTACCATCATCTCATAAAGAAGAAGAACACACAATAAGAGAATATCATCTCAAAAAAGGAATTTTCAAAAGTAAAAAAAAAAAAGGACACAGATAAAAGAACAGTCCCTAAAATAGAGAAGTAAAATTAGCTTTATGCTACACAGTTCTTACTGTGCTCATTTTGTTACAGACCAATGAATATTGCATTTGGGACCATATAGTTTTTCTCCTGGCCCTCAGATCAGCATTTGGGAACCGCTAAGATACAACGCGTGGAAAGCACTTTGAAAATGTGCCCATCAGAAGTTAAGGGTTGCTGGAGGGTTACAGGATCATGAGCAGTGTGACCTGAACCCACCCTCTGAGAATGTTCATACTCAGGCTGCCTCAGACAAACCAAGTAATAGAGGCATATGGCGCCCTGCAGGCAGCCACAGGGAGGCCATCTTTGCTAGCATTGGCATTGTGTTCTCTGAACAGCCTGCCTCCAATTGCTCCTTCCATCTGCACCCAGAAGCATGTGCTGGAAAGCAGGCATTCCCAGAAGCCCCAGAAAGAAGTGGCAGCTGAGAAGCAGGACCTAAGGAGCATGCTGCAGGCCGTGAGGGACACAGCCTCCTCAACCATTCCAGCACTTTAAATGTCCTTCATTGAGAGCATCAAGGCTCTGCAGAAGCTATTTTCCCCTCGCATCTCATTCTTCTACCCCTTGATTTTAGAACAGAGCAAAAACCCACAGACAGGCTTCTGTTCTGTGGTTTCATCTTATACTGTATCTCTCAGTCCCACATCATCCTCTAGTGAGGGAGCATCTTCAACTATTTCAGCCCAGCTTTGGGGAGGATGACCACTGAGTTATTCACTGATAAAGCAGGCAATAGGGCCATGCTATTAGAATTCTGCCTTCCAGATCTTAAAGCAGTTCCTTAATAACTGAATAATTACTTTGGAATTTGAAGAGGAGGAGCAAAGAAGTCATGGTAATGGAATGTTTAGTGACTCTATTGGGAGGCACTAAGGAATAGCGGTGAGGGGCTCTGTTCTGGATTCCAATGACTTAAGTTTCTAAGAGGGGTCAGCAAATGCTTCCTGTAAAGGGCCTGATAGTAACCACCGCCAGCTTTGTGAGCCATCCGGTATCTTCACAACGTTCAACTGTGCTGCTGTAGCACAGAGGCAACTGTGGATGTTCTGTGAATGAATGAGTCTGGCTGTGTGTCAATAAAACTTTATTTCTGGACACTGAAATTCAAATTTCATCACATTTTTACACATCATGAGATATGATTCTTGTGATTTTTTTTCTAACCACTTATGTATATAAACACCATTCTTGGTGCAGGCCATATAAAAACAGGTGGTAGGCCAGATACAGCCCACTGTGGGCCACAGTTTACCCAAACCTGGTTTACAACTGCAGCTCTGGTATTTCTTAACCACAAGCTCTTGAGCAAGTTTTGTTTTCCCTCCTCTGTGAACTCTGGAAAAAGTTCAGTTCCCTCTTCTGTGAAATGAAACATAATCAGCCTCATCTGGGTTTCCAGTGGCTACAGTGAAAGCAAATGCTTAGCACAGGGCGGCACAGAGTGCAATGAGTATTGAATGTACTCAGCATTCAATCGATGTGAGCTGTGACTGCCATTTCCCTCTACTCTTCACAATTCTTTTCAGCTTCCGCCAAATCTATCTGGGCTACCATCAAGCAGGACCAAGGATTGTCATGTCTCTTGTCAACAGAAACACTCTAGACTTTCATACGAACATCAATAGCCTTCAAGAGTCTGTGGGATCCTAAGACATCCCTCAAACTCTGGTTGCGTTCATTTGTCTGGTGACTCCTAGATATTCTCAGTCCCTGGAGTTTAAGAGCCAGGGCCAGAGGGTGAAGTTAGCAGCCTCCAAACTACAAATAATGGTATTTTTTGAGCACTGGCCAAATCTCAAACATTCTGCTAAGTGCTTTATGACATTCTTTCCCTTAATCCTTATAGCAACAAAAGGATCCTAATAAAACGATGAGCTCCATATTTCAGAGGAGAGCAAAGCTAGGGAGGTTAAGCCACAAGGCCGGGCCACGTGCCTGGTAGCCAGGAGGTATGCGGCTCCATCCTGGGCCCACCAGCATCACAGCTGTTCCTCTGGAGCATGAAGATCTACCACAAATAAACCAAATTCTCAGTGCTTCTGAGACTGAACCAGTAATCTGAATCCCTGGGGATCTGCTTAAAATGCAGATTCTGATTCATTAAGCCTCAGGGGACCCAGGGATCCTGCATTTCTAAAGAGCTCCTGGTGATGCCAGTGCCACTGGAGTCCATACTTAGAGTAGCAAGGCTCAAGATGCAGTGAGAAAGATGAATTTTCTCCATGAGTGACCAAGGCAATCTACACATGATAAATTCAATGACTGCGGTGTTCCTACACCACATGCTGTGGTGGGGAAGAGCCTTTGGAGGCAGAATTCTGAGATGAGACTCAATGCTCCACCAGGTACCTGTTATGTGGCCCTGGTAGAAAGACTCTTGACCTTCCTGGCCTACATGTTCCCTTGTCTATAAAGGGGACTGGTATGTTCTTCTGGGGTTGTTGTGACAATTAAATGAGACAATACCTATTTAAGGCATGTAGAGCAGTGTTCAACACACTTAAACATTCAATAAATGTAATATAATCAGCAGATCAAGAACAGCCCTTACGAAAGAATTATCTAAAACTGAGCCATATGAGGTCTGTTCCCTCTGCACAGCTAATAACTCGTGTGGATCCATTCAAACCCTCCTATCATTCAAGCCACTTTACAGTTAAATAAACCAGACTTCCATCCAGTCAGTCATAAAATTAAATTAGAGAGAAAGTTCACCTTGAAAGGGCAGGACCCAGATGCCAGCAAAGGAGCAGCGATTTCCAGCTCAGTTCACGATTTATTTATCTGAGGGATATGCCCATTACCTAGGCCTCTAGGTGCATGTAAAAGAATGCATGTGACAATTTCCTAAAGCAACACGAATCTGAACTCTGCCAAGACAGCTTTCTCACCTGGACCATTTCAGTGTGTCACTGTTCATTAGGTAGTACGCTTCCACTCATCAGAACCCCCTAACATAATTAACCCGTCTAGTAATACATCACTACTTCCACACATTAAAGGAAAATGTCTCAGTATTCTCATCTTTTTAATAAAATTTTCTGGGCAGGATGATCCAGTTCTATCAGTCTAGGAGGTCAAGTGTGTTTCCTTTCCCCAAAATGGGTCCCAGGCAGATCACACATCATTTCACCCCCACCATCTGGCAAGCTAACAGTCATTGTGTACTCATCACCATGCCCTGCTGCCTATGCATAGGAAAAACACAGTGCATGGCATACAGTAAGCACTTAAGAAAGGATGGCTGTCATTAGAACACACTCAGGACGTGAACTACAGTATGATCGTGTCATCTGGTCCCTGGCAAGTAACTGAAATGGCAGCAGGTGGGTGGAACAGAGGGAGGCCTAATGGGAACTTGATTGGGAAAATGCCCCCCTTTTCTAAAGTCAGATTGGCAATGCATTCCTTAGGTGAGTTGCTGAGTGAGTAAAGGATCTACCTGGCTGGTGGTTCCCAGGACCTGCCAGGAGACCTGATCTCATATAGCAGATACTTTTGGTGCCCTGAGCATCCTCCTTACAGTCTTTCCTAAATTTCATAATTTGGAGCTGATATGCCTGGTGTACTGGGAGGGCCCACAGTTCCCACAACACTCTAGCAGCTTCCACCTCAGGTGCACGGGAGTCAGCGTTTCTGCCTCAGTTTGCATTTTAAAGCAGCTCAATGTCCCCAGCGGCAACTCTCAACTGGTGGGGAATGGGAGTCATTGAACAAATGCCCTGTCCTCCTTCCTCTTACGGACAAATTTACCCTTTCCTGTGTGGTTCCGCAGAGGAATCCCAGTGATACTAGAGCTCAGATGTCTATGGGGTGGCCAGCTCCCTCCCCCTCCACACGTCAGTTGTTCCTCCCTCCCATCTCACTTTCCTGCTCCCCACTACAGCTTCCTGCAACTGCCTCTCAAATGACCAGACCCCAAACCTTTATCTCAGTGTCTGATTTCAAAAGACCCAAACTGAGACACCTGCCCACTCCAGAGCCTTGCTTAGAGTCCTGTAGCGTCCTGTACAGCATCACAGCCCTTGGCACACTGTCCTGTGGTTGCAGAGCTAAGAGGTCCTTCAAGGCTGGGACCAGGTCTGTGTTCATTGACCCTGGAATTCCAGGCACTCAGTGACTGTAAAGTAGAGGCTGGCAACACAAGGTATTCCTGCTGCCCATTCACGGGGGTGGGGGCGCTCAGACACAACCCTTGGTCTTTTTAACAATTCAGAGAAGAACTTTTCTGTTTTAGAAGAGTTTATAAAATAAAATTAAGAGTTATTAGCAGCAAGGCAAAAAACATCTAAAGAAAGTCCATCTTCCATGAAGCCCACCCACTTTGCCCACAGAACACAGCCTCTGCTTCTCTGCCTCTCTGTTCACATCCTTAGAAGAACCCAACCTTGCTCACCTCTGACTGCTGTTGCCATAGCACCTACAGCCTGCACCTTCTCCTCCCTCCTTCTTTCCCTTTTGATTTTTGGGCTCTGCAAGTCCATCAGGGAATCACCACAAAGAACAAGATTAAAGAAATCAAAACTAGTAAAGCTGATTCTGTGGCTGCTGTTCCTTTACATCTCCTTCTCCCCGAAGCCTTGAAGCTAGCGGATGCAAACTATTCACTTGTGAGTCAAGGATGGTTGGCAAACTTGTTTCTGGGATCCCATACAGTGTTTTAAAGACTGTCAATGTTTAAAACTCAGTATACCCTACATAAAAATCTGCATTTCCAGCTATTTCAAAATTAAAGATTTGACAACATCAGCCTGCAGTTAGCTGGGGTGGGATTAGCACCTAGGGATGCTTCCTAGGACTGGGACCCACAGCCCGCCATGTGCTGCAATCCCCACCACTCCCTTTGGCACAGTTGCTATTTCTGATCATGACAAGCAAAATCCCCCTCACTCCTTCCTTGTTATGTGCCTGGCCCTGAGGGTAAGTGCATTTGAACTTGTTACCCTGTATTTAAGCATTTGGAAGAAACAATTTGAGCAGCTCTGAGTGTTCCTCATGTTTTAAGTGCCTCTAGCAAGAGGTCAGAGCTTCCTACTCCAATGCTATCATGCCTTATGCCTATTATTAAGAATGCCATGATGATGATGATGATGAAGATGTAATGATACCTGGGTAATGATAGCAGTTACTCAAGGCACATATGCCTGCCTTATCCCACAGATGCCTTTAAAAGGTAGAAGAAGTCATTAATCCTGAAGGGTTTAGAAGAGATGAGGAACAAATGAAGCAACAGCAGCGAGGAGAGGCCACCAGGAGGCAAGCTTCAGGTAAGTTTCCATTGCCCCTGCTTCTTTCAAGGGGATGAAGGTACCTGGGTGAGCAGAAGAAAAGAAATCCTTCCCATCCACACCTTAGATTCCAATTCTGGCAAGAATGCAGACTTCTTCATCTTACCACTGAAGCCATAAAGTTAGGCTCAAAAACCATTTTCATGTTAATCCCGAGCGAGGGAAGAACTTTGAGCACACCCATATGAATCAGCCTGCCTCCACACACAAAAAGGACACTGACAGGTTGCATCAAGTTTATCGATCCATAAACCCACAGTAAATTCCAGACTCCTGCAAAGTCAGAAGTCAATAAAAAAATGCAAAGGCCACCTCTCAGAGCTCAAAGACCGAACTTAAATGACTGTGCAACATACCATTTTCTGAAGGACCACAATTCTTGCAACCTTTAATAAGTTGCTAGACAAATATTTGTGGATGAGAAATTAGGGATGTGATGATCAACAAGACAGACACAGAAACTACCTTCGTGAAGCTGATAGTCTAACAGTAAAGAGCCATTAAATATGCAATTACAACTATTTCATTAATTACAAGTGTGATGAGTGGTATAAGGGAGAAGCCAAGTTATGGGAACTTGTACCAAGACACCTAACCTAGGAAAAGGGACTTTCCAAAGGAAGAAGTATTTAATCTAAGGCCTAAAGGGTGGGCAGGAGTTGCTCAGGCAGAGAGCCAGTCCATCTATAATAAGCATCTATGTGCCCAGTACTGTATCAGGCATTGGGATTAGAGAAGTGAACTGGGAAGTGCCTCTCCTCAAAGAGTTCACAGGCTAATGGGGCTTAAACATAAGCTTCCATCATACTTGCTTATTGGAAATGATGGGGTCTCTCCATCACCATGTAACAGATTAAACAGTTATTTAAAATTTGCTCTGATACTCAGAAGAATTCAACTAAAGTCTTCCTAATTGCAAAATGTTCTGTTGTGAGTGCAGAGAACTTCTCTCATATTTTAATTTAAAAAGATGAAATTGAGAAACTGTCAAATCCCATGGAGCACTTGGGGCTTCAACAAGATAACAAGGCTTGTTGTTATCTGAGGATATGCAAACTGCTGAGAAAAATTCACAGCAGGCACAGGGCAGCCCAACCATTCCAAACACTAAATAAGGAATTGACTAAAACGGATTGAGACAGGACATTAAACTTTGGGGGCCTGAAAAACTGTGTTGGTGATTAACGCTATTAATAATAATGATATTAACAACATTGTTAATGAGAACTAAGCATTCCATTAAACCTTTATGAGTACTAATACAGTTCTGTGGGTACTATTATTGTTCCCAACTTATGGATGAGGAAACTAGTGAGTCGAGCAAATAAGAGATTTCTATTTATGGCAACACGTCAGACTAAATAACATGAAAACTATGTCTACAAAACATTAGACATTCTGAGCAAAACAATTCAGCATGAGTTTTAATCGCAAAACAGAGTTGCAATTAGTTTGCTCAAGTGTCAAAATCAAAGAGTGAACTGCATGTTAGAACAGTGAATAGATATATATTGCAGCTAACCATCAAGGGATAGCTGAACAAAGGGCCTGGATTTTAGTGACCACAAGAAGGCAAAGTATAAGGTGCTGGCCCTGTGTGAAGTGGGTGTTAGTACTAAGATTCCTTAACATAAAGTTAGTGACTTTTAAAAGTTTCCCCATTGGTGAAAAGATACAATAGATAGAAATCCACCCACTGGGACAGGAAGACCGCAAGGAAACTTAACTGTCTCTCCTGAGCTCTGGGTAGGGCGAAAAAAAAGTTGCTTCCCTAAAAATTTGTATCCATGGATCTTCTGTCATAAGAGTTTGGGGTTCTAATATATGTTAGCCAAGTAGTTCAAGAAGCCCAAGGTGAGAATTTAACATTAAAAAAAATCATTCTAAGCAAGTGATATCTTCTAAGGCACCTGGCAGAAACAAATGAATGGGCATACCTTTAACCTGATCCATTTCTAAGTCCCCAAATAAAGGCTTTCTGAAAATGAGTTCACCATCCAAAATCACAAAACACAAAAGGAAAAATCCACCATGAGTGAAACTCAGCAGTCACAACAAACAGGAAAATCCCCTAAGAACTTCAATAATAGAACATTCTAATAAAGACTATAAAACAAGGTTTTGAATTAATTGGGGAAATAAAGGAAGGATGCAAAACATGAGATCAAGAAACTATCAATGAAGACCAGGCATATGTGAAAAAGAATCTCTAGAAAATAAAAATAAAATCATTGAAAATAAAATCTCAGTGGATTGACTATTAGCAGATAACCACATTTTAAGAATTGGTGAACAAGAAGATAAAGCTGGCTGGGTGCAGCAGCTCATGCCTGTAATCCCAGCACTTTGGGAGGCCAAGGCCAGCGGACCACTTAAGGTCAGGAGTTTGAGACCAGCCTGGCCAACATGATGAAACCCTGTCCCTACTAAAAACACAAAAATTAGCCAGGCATTGTGGTGGGAGCCTGTAATACCAGCTACTCAGAAGGCTGAGGCAGGAGAATTGCTTGAACCTGGGAGGCAGAGGTTGCGGTGAGCCAAGGTTCTGCCATGGCACTCCAGCCTGGGCCACAGAGCAAGACTCTGTGTCAAAAAAAAAAACAAAAAAAGATAAAGCTGAGAAAATGTAACATAAAGATTAAAGAGAAGAAAAACATCAACTAGGTCAGTAGATAGAATAAGAAAACCCAACATACTTCTAATAAGAGTTCCAGGAGGAGTGAATAAAGACACTAAAAAAGAGACTATTCGAAGACACAGGAATCCTCAGATTCAGGAAATGGAGTGTGTTCTGAATATAGCACCCAAAACTAAATTCATACCCAAATACATTGTGCTGAAACTCTGAAACATCAAAGGCAAAGAGAAGATCTAACAATCAAACAGAAGAAAAGGCAGGTCACCTAAAAAGGAGCAAAAATAATTAGATGTACAGCAGACTTCTCAGATACATCACTGGAAGCTGGGTCACAAAGGATCAATATCTTCAAAGTATGAATAGAAATAAGATTTCAACCACATGTACCCCAGAACTTAAAGCATAATTTTAAAAAAATACAAAAATTAAAAAATATATAAGATTTCAAGTTAATCATTTACAAATAAGGCCAAACTAAAAACATTTTTAGATAAGCAAAGGAGAGTATTAACTCTTGAAAAATCTATTGGTTAAAGAACTATGAAAGATATGCTTCAAAAAGAAAGAGACAGAACCTGGAAGTAAGGAACTGGAGATGTATAGAAATAGAAAACAAAAGAACTGGTAAACATCTTGGTAAATCTTAATAAATTGACTCTATAACATAATAGTGGTGATGGCTAATTTTAGGAACAGTAGGGTAGCTGCAATTAAAGCATTCTAAATCCTTGCACTGTTTGTAAGAAAGAGAAAGATATTGATCAACTTTAGACTTACTTAGATTTGATGTCAACTATGCATGGTGAATTTTTAAAGAATCTATGAAAGAGAAAAACAAAGAATTAAGATAATGTATTTAAGGGAATCAGAGACACAGAGAAAATATTATACTGAGTGGTGGTAACTATTGAGAAAAAGAAAAAAAAAACTAGAAAAAAGGAATAGGTAGTAATAGTGAGCAGGGAAACTGGTGAATGGGAAAAACAGAACATAAAGAAAACTCTGATAGAATTTTCTGAGCATTACAAAAAGTCAGAGTAAATAAAAAAGTAGAAATAAACCTAAAATTATCAATAAACAAACTAAACACAAAGACAAATGTAAATTTTTTTAATTATAAGAGATTTTCCTAAACTGCAAAGACAGCACAAGTTTAAAAATAAAAAATAGGAAAACTACTTTTCAAAATCCAGCTGATAGAGTTATGTTAATATTAGGAAAATTTGTAAGTAAAAATACTATTATGAGAGTTCTTACATAATATGAAAGGAGCAATCCAACCAGGAAGAAAAAAAATTGTAATCTTATACTCACCTTATGATCATAATCTAAAATGTACTTAAAGCAAAAAATGACAGAACTACAAGGAGAAATAGACAAATCTCCAAACTTTTTTCAGTGATTAGGCAGACAGAAAATTAGGAAAAGTACAGATGTAGACAATACAGTTAACCAGGTTGATCTTACTAACAAATATAGAACACTAACCCCAGAGCATTCAGAGAGCATGCATCTTTTTCAAACAGCAGGCATTGTATAAAAACTGACCACTTAGTTGGTCACAAATCAAGTTTCAATGAATTCCAAAGAATCTGTATAATACAGACTACAATGCAGAAAAGTGAGAAATCAGTAAGTAAACGGTAACTTAAATACATATATATTTGGAAATTTTAAAATGCACTTTTAATTATCATGAAATGTCATAAAATATCTCCTAATTATTATTAGGAGAAATAGTGACTTATTATTTAAACTGTCAAAGGAAAAGTAATTCTGAAAATATACTACATTTAGAACTATATGAAAATTCCCCATATCAAAATCTGTGGAAAGGAACTAAATATAACTTTTTTTTTGAGACAGGGTCTTACTCTGTCATCTAGGCTGAAGTGCAGTGGCACAATCACTGCTCACTACAGCCTCAAATCCATGGGTTCAAGCAATCCTCCCACCTCAGCCTCTTGAGTAGCAGGGATTAAATGTGCACACTACCATACCCGGCTAATATTTGTATTCTTTGTAGAGATAAGGTTTTGCCATGTTGTCTAGGCTGGTCTCGGACTCCTGGGCTCAAGCAATCCACCCGCCTTGGCCTCCCAAAGTGCTGGGATTATAAGCATGATCTACTGCATCCAGCTTAAAGGACGTTTTATAACTGAAATATTTATATTAGAAGAGAAGACTGAACATCAATGAGCTGAGCATCAACCTTAAAAAGGTAGAAGAACCAAGTAAACCCAGAGTACATAGGGGGAAGGAAATAATAAAGTCAGAGCAGTCCATGAAGTATAAAACAAACTTACAATACGGAGGCTTGGCAAACATAAGATTTGGTTCTTTTTAAAACTAACAAAGTGATGATCACAGAACAGACAAGGTAGTGAAGTGGTAGAAAGTGTGAGTCTGGAGTAACTGCCTGGGCCGAGTCCCACCCTAGCACTTACCAGCTGCACAGACATGGGAAATGACTCATGGTCAGCATCAGTGAAGCCGCAGCTCAAACTCGACTATCAAAGCCCACTGCCACGTACTAATTGGTTATCCTTATAAGACATCCAAACAAACTATGTACCCTGACTAGAGTATCCTCCTCCCATTATGAAAAAAAACAGGTATTATCATCCCCATTTTACAGAGGGGAAAACTGAGATCTGTCAAACGTATGTAATTCTCTTAAACTCATGAAATGATCAAGGGTTGACACTGATTTAAGACCAGATCTTTCTGGACTCCAAAGTCTACTCTCAACCACCACAGTAATCTACAAGAGAAGAGGAAAATCCCTGTTGGCCATTCAGTGTCGTGATATTCTGGAAGGCTATTTACTGTATACCCAATGTTAGGGTAACTCTCTTTCTTAAGGTAGACTGTAAAACAGAAGGAGCAAATGCCCTTTACTCATATATAAAAGTTCCTACTCCTACTAATATTAACCTAGCGATTAAAATTATGGACTTTGGGGCTGGGTACAGTGGCTCATGCCTATAATCCCAGCACTTGAGGAGGCTGAGGCAGGCAAATCACTTGGGATCAGAAGTTCAAGACCAGCCTGGCCAACATGGTGAAACCCCATCTTTACTAAAAATACAAAAATTAGCCAGGTGCAGTGGCACATGCCTGTAATCCCAGCTACTTGGGAGGCTGAGGCAGGAGAATCGCTTGAACCTGGGAGGCAGAGGCTGCAGTGAGCTGAGATGGCACCACTGCACTCCAACTTGGGTGACAGAGCGAGACTGCCTCAAAAAATTAATTAATT